>VMDR010007392.1:0-40810 GCA_007922815.1 Macrotus californicus | reverse complement strand
CGAGTCCTCTCCGCCCGTCTCGCCCCTCCTACCGGTCTGGATGAAAGTTTCTCCTTTAGTTCCTTGGTTGTCGGACTTCCATACAGTTCGATTTTCTGTCAGTTCTGGTTGTTTTTTGTTTTAAAATTTGTTGTTGTCCTTCTTTTGGTTGTACGAGGAGGCACAGTGTGTCTACCTATGCCTCCATCTTGGCTCCTCTTATTTTTTTTTTTAAATATATTTTATTGATTATATTATCACAGTCTACCCCCCCCCTCCCTCCTGCCCTACACACCACTTCCCCCACATACAACCCCTCTTTAGTTCATGTCCATGGGTCATATATATGAGTTCTTTGGCTTCTACATTTCCTATACTATTCTTAACCTCCTCCTGTCTATCTTCTACCTACTATTTATGCTTCTTATTCCCTGTACCTTTTCCCCCTCTCTCCCCACCCACTCCCCTGCTGATAACCCTCCATGTGATCTCCATTTCTGTGATTCTGTTCCTGTTCTAGTTGTTTGCTTAGATTGTTTTTGTTTCTGTTTTAGGTTAATAGCTGTGAGTTTGTTGTTTTACTGTTTTACTGTTGTTTTACATTTTACTGTTCCTATTTTTTATCTTCTTTTTCTTAGATAAGTCCCTTTAACATTTCATATAATAATGGCTTGGTGATGATGAACTCCTTGAACTTGACCTTATCTGGGAAGCACTTTATCTGCCCTTCCATTCTAAATGAAAGCTTTGCTGGATAGAGGTCCTTGCTTTTCATGACTTGGAATACTTCTTGCCAGCCCCTTCTTGCCTGCAAGGTTTCTTTTGAGAAATCAGCTGACAGTCTTATGGGCACTCCTTTGTAGGTAACTGTCTCCTTTTCTCTTGCTGCTTTTAACATTCTCTCTTTATCTTTCATCTTGGGTAATGTAATTATGATGTGCCTTGGTGTGTTCCTCCTTGGGTCCAACTTCTTTGGGACTCTCTGAGCTTCCTGGACTCCTTGGAAATCTATTTCCTTTGCCAGATTGGGGAAGTTCTCCTTCATTATTTGTTCGAATAAGTTTTCAATTTCTTTCTCTTCTTCTTCTCCTTCTGGCACCCCTATGATTCGGATGGTGGAACGTTTAAAGACATCCTGGAAGTTCCTAAGCCTCTCTTCATTTTTTTTGAATTCTTGTTTCTTCATTGTGTTGTGCTTTAAAGTTTCTTTCTTTCTTCTGGTCCACACCATTGATTTGAGGCCTGTTTTTCTTCCCATCCCTGTTGGTTCCCTGTACATTTTCCTTCATTTCCCTTATTGTATCCTTCATTTGTTTATCTAATTTGTGACCATATTCAACCAATTCTGTGAGCATCCTGATTACCAGTGTTTTGAACTGTACATCTGATAGGTTGGCTATCTCTTCGTTGCTTAGTTGTATTTTTTCTGGAGCTTTGATCTGTTCTTTCATTTGGGCCATTTTTTTTTTGTCTTGGCGCACCTGTTACATAATAAGGGGCGGAGCCTTAGGTGTTCACCAGAGCGGGGCAACTACGTCGCTGCGTTGTGACGTTGTTTGTGGGGGAGGGTCCGAGAGAGAACACTGTGGCTTGCTCCGCTCTCTGCCGGTTTTTAGTCACTTCCCCCGCTGCCCACAATCAAATCCGGCCATTCTGGTGCTGGTTTCTGAGTGGTCGCTTGTGTACGTTCTGGACCCTGTTGACCTCTCCAGCGAGCTCTCCTGTGAGTCCGGGAGTTTCTCCCTCTGCCATCTCAACCCCCACAGGTGTTTTCAATCAGAGGTTTGAGGCTTTATTTTCCCACTTGGACCCTGGGTTGGATGGTCTATCTCGCTCCCCAGTTGTTCCTCCCAGTTTATCCACACGTGGGTGTGGGACCACCAGTCTGCGCCAGCCGCCGCCTCGCTGCGAGTCCTCTCTGCCTGGCCGTCCGCCTCTTCCCCTCCTACTGGTCTGGGTGAGTGTTCTTCTTTAACTCCTTGGTTGTCGGACTTCCATACAGTTCGATTTCTGTCAGTTCTGG
This sequence comes from Macrotus californicus, assembly GCA_007922815.1. Classification (NCBI taxonomy): domain Eukaryota; kingdom Metazoa; phylum Chordata; class Mammalia; order Chiroptera; family Phyllostomidae; genus Macrotus; species Macrotus californicus. The sequence continues at coordinate 38,808 of VMDR010007392.1, read as the reverse complement.
TTGTTTTTGTTTTTAAATTTGTTGTCCTTCTTTTGGTTGTGCGAGGAGGCACAGTGTGTCTACCTACGCCTCCATCTTGGCCGGAAGTTCGAAAAAAAATTTTTTTAAGGGTAGCGATTGTGGTGATTTGAAATAAGGACTGTGTAAATGTGGTGACCAAAGGTGGCCTTACCAGCAAAGTGATCTTTAAGAAAAGACCCAAGGGAGGCAGAATTCACTCAGAACCAGAATGAAGATGGTAAAGGGGAAAGAAAAACTGTAACTGATACAGATATGAGGAGGAAAAAGGCAATTTTAGAATACATTACTAATCCTTTTCTCGTCACCCAAGTCCACATTCAACCAGGAATTTATACTGAACTAAGCAGCAGAAATGTAATTTGGATTTTCTGATTCTTTTCTTTTTCTTCAACCAAACCTGTTCTTGACCAAAGAGGAGAAAGGTTTTGGAAGGCACACTGAGGCCTCTTAGGATGGCCAGATCTCAGTCACAATTTGAGAACAAAAAGTAACAAGAAACTCTATAACAAGGAATTTTAATAAAATAACTCCCAAAAGGTGAGGAACTCCTGATTTCTTTTTATTCTGGAATAGGGAAGACAGAGAGGACTTACTCATCCTTTAAGTATCTTTTGAACATGTACCATGTGCCATGAACAAACTCCCGGGGATACAGCAGCATTAACCCTTTCGGTACGAGCGCTCTTTCCGCCGCGACACTCCCGCTGTACGAGGTGCCGTGCCGAAAACGCGCACATAGCACATGGTCAGTCCTCCTTTGTGTGAAGACTTTCCTAACCTTATATAAGATCTATGCTTAATAAAACAATGCTTTTTTCCAAGTGTTGTTTGTAACTTTAATCTAAGAGATAGTTATATAAAATTCTATTAATTATATAAGTAAACTTTATAAAAATTATGTACAGATGGATGCCGGATATATCCGGTGCTCGTCCACACAGGTCATCAGATGGGCACCAGATATATCCGGCACCTGTACCGAAAGGGCTAAGCTCAACAGATAATGTGGTCTTGCTCTCACTGAGCTTCCAGTTAGCGATTAACACTTGAGGATTACATTGAGTTACACCGGAGAAACTGGCAAGCACTACACATCTTAGGTGGTTTTACTGATTATCAGGACTTAAGATTAAGTGAAGAATATGAAAGAGGCAGTTTGAAGAGAGCATTGTGTGAATTGGAGTTTGAGTGGGCCCAGAAACCCTTTTGTTACTTGATTTCTTCATCTCTCAAATGAGAATAATAATGGTATCAAGTTTGTAAGGTTATTGTGAAGATTCAGTGTTTTAATACCTATAAAGGTCTTAGAATGCTTTCTGGCTTATAATAACTGCTCAATAAGTGTTAGTTACTACTAAAAAGATTAAGTGATGGGGAAAATGTTAACCATGCAGATGAAATTTAAAATACCATAGTAGTTGTAGCTACTGTAGTATGAATAGCACAAAAAGTAAATCATATTTTAATATTCAAAATTGTTACCTGATTCAGCAGAGAAGTTACTCGTGTCATTGGTAAATGAGTGAAATTCCGACATATGTCTTCTTTTTTGTTTCACTTTCCTCTTACTCATTAACGTAAACGAAAATATCAACCAACATTCATGTCAGAACTAAGCTCATTTATCATTTGCAGCCAAAGCATGCCTATAGACATAAGAATTCGTCAAAAGTCAACAGAAACATGCTGTAAAATCAGTCGGCTCATATTTGAATCCATTGTTGTTCTTCTGTCCACAGCATCATTGTGAGTTCAAAATCAAAGGTCAGAAGGCAAATGCTCTGTATTGCCTGTTTATTTATAGCCAAACATCTCTTGTGGGCAATCTCTCCTGGCCCACGGTGGGTAATGGCAGAGGCTGATTGACACTGCAGTGTTGATGATTCTCCCTGGCAACACTGGGTAGGCCAGCCAGTATAAAATTAAACTTTCATATGAGGAGTTGGCTCTATTGATCCTCCACTATGAATTAGATCACATTAAGTCATTCTTTCCTTCTGTCTGCCTAATGCTACCATCAGGCTACTGATAAGTGGGACATCTGGTAGGTCTGGTGATTGGGTCAGCATTCGTGAAACAGCTTTATAAATGTTAAATAAAGCAGTGGTACAGCAGTGTTAGTTCTGTTGGGTTACTAAGACTTTGCATCTGAGTGTCCCTTCCTCTTCACATTTTCATTTTGTATATTTAAGCCATATATAGCATGTGATAAAAGGGAAAGAAAGCTGAAATTTTATAAGGGTCCAGGAATTCACCCCTTTGAGGAAGTGTCTCTACTTCACAGGAGAATTTGCCAGCATGATCAAATAAGTAGGTTTCTGAGATGTCTTATTTTACCATGGATAAAACATGTTATTGAATAACCAGGACACCTTGAGTATCTTTTCTTCTTCCAATTCTTGCTAATTCTGGACTTTGTGGATTTAGGCCAGTGATTCAAGTCAATACTGAAGACATGAGAAGATGGTGGGGAAGGAGGGGAAGGTAGAATTGTCTTCAGACACACTGGAACTGGCTCAGTTTCTAGTATAGAAGACTAAAGACACCCAAAGAGTGATGGTGTCACAGATTGGATGGCAAGGCTAGACTTGGGATTTCCAATTAGACCAAACTGGAAAGGCTTCAACATGTTGTTTTGCTAAATGCGAACAACTGTATTCTTTTAGAAATTTATTACCAACCTGAAAGCATTCTGGAAGTGGTAGTAGTCCACTGAATCTGATTTGGCTCATTCTTTACTAAAATATTTCATGTATATACATATGTAGATAGATAGATAGATTAGGTATATAGATAGGTAGGTAGGTAGATAGATGGATAGATAGATAGATAGATAGATAGATAGATAGATAGATAGATAGACAGACAGATGGACCAGTATACCTCATGGGATGTTCTCAGTCAGGGTCTAACCAGGAATCAGAAATCATTCGAGTTGTTAAAAAAGAGGAACCTTAATGGGAGTGAGTTAACCAAGTATGGAACAAATGAGAAGCTACACGTGAGGCAGTGAGGTGAGCCTAAAATTGGCGACATCAGCGGGCAGGAAGGACAGTGAGAAGACATGGAGTTACTGGAGCCTGCAGAGGGGAGAAGGGTGATGAGCTTCTTCTCCATTTCCCCTTCCCTCTTCGTCTACTCCTTTTCTCCACATTGTTGTGGTGGTGGTTGTTGCTTTGAGTTTTTTAATTGTATTTGTTCCCATTACCATTTAGTCCCCTTTTACTCCCTGCCCCACCCTCCGCAATCCCCACACGGTTGTCCATGTCCATGAGTCCTTTTTCCTTGTTCGATCCTTCCAACCCCTTAACCTCCCCCTGACTAGCTGTCATCTGTTCTCCATCTATGAATCTGTCTCTATTTTGTTAGTTCAGTTTGTTCATTAGATTCCCATATGAGTAAAAGCATATAGTACTTGTCTTTCTCTGACTGGCTTATTTCATTTAGTGTAATGTTCTCCAGGTCCATCCATGCTGCCACAAAGGGTATACTTTTCTTCTTTTTATGGCTTAATAGTATTCCATTGTGTAAATGTCCCATAGTTGTTCTCACCAGGCAAGGGAAGTAAAAGAAAAAATAAACAAATGGGACTACATCAAATTAAATTTTTTTGCAGAGCAAAGAAAAACATCAACAAAATAAAGGGGACCCACAGAATGAGAGGACATATTCACCAATACAGCTGGTAAGGGGTTACTATCCAAAGTTTATCAAGAACTGACGAAATTCAACACCACATACCCCAAAAATTTAAAAATGGCAACAGACCTGAATAGTTACTTCTCCAAAGAAGACATACAAATGGCCAATAGACATATGAAAAGATGCTCAATGTCACTAATCATCAGAGAAATGCAAATTAAAACCACAATGAGATATCACCTCACACATATCATCAACAAATCAACACACAAGTGCTGGTGAGGATGTGGAGAATGGGGAACACTTTTGCACTGTTGGTGGGAAGGCTGATTCGTGCAGTCACTATGGATAGCAGTATGGAGATACCTCAGAAAATTAAACATGGACCTGCCTTTTGACCCAGTAATCTCACTTCTGGAAATATATCCAAAGAAACTCAAAATACTAATTCAAAAGAACATAAGCATCTCTGTGTTCATTGCAGCATTACTAACAATCACCAAGATATAGAAGCAGCCCAAGTGTCCATCAGCCTATAGCAGTTTTCAGTGTTTCTAAGCATTAGAGGGGAAAAAGGAGGGGAGGCAGTAGGAGGTCAGTTCTTACCTCATGGCAGCTGGAACCACCATGGAAACAGGACTACTGTCCCAAAAGCTGTCTGCAACAGAGAGACAGGGAAAATGCCCTGGTTTTTCCCCCCAACACCTCCATCTCTCTGCAGTACCTCTTACTGACTGAACCCAGCTTGAGCCCAGCCAATATAGGAGCCTGAGAAGCAGCCTCCAGAATTAACTCTCCTGTATTAATTTTCTATACCCACAAAACTGGGTATCACAAACTTAGAGGCTTCAAACAACACATATTTATTGTTTCTTACTTTCCCAGGGTGTCCAGGCATGGGTTAGGAGGGCCTTTTACTCAGGTTCACACATACTGTAATCAAGCTTTTGGCCAGGCTTGTGGTCTTATATGAGGCTCTAGCCCTCCTCTTCACTCATTCAGGCCATTGACAGAGTTAAACTGCTTGTGGTTGTAGGCCTGAGTTTTGTTGCTGGCTATGAAATCTAGAGAGGCTTCTAGAGGTCGCACTCATATCCTAGCCACCTGGCTCTCTCACAACGTGGTAGCTTCCCTCTGTTAAGCCAGCAGGAGAGTTTCCCTCTCCAGTCTGCTAAGGCAGAGTCTTATACAACATGACCTAATCAAGGGGCAACTTGCCCTTTATTTTCACAAGTTTTTCCCTCACGGATGAGTGTGTATACCAGCAGTTGGGGACTTGGGGGTCATTTCAGAATTCTGCTACCACAGCCCTGAGGTACTGAAGATAGTGGAAGAGGACAAAAAATGGGCTTGGGGCAACTAGATTCAGGACCAGTACAAATGCCAAATCAGAGCAACTTTATATCCCTTTTGCTGAAGTAGCCCAGGTGAGGCTCCTTAATTGCTTACCTTTGATGACCATGTTAGCAGACCTCATGACTTCTCTGATCATTGTTACAGCATAACACACTGAGCCAGTTTAGTGATGAGAAGGTCCAGTTGCTCAAAGTTGTTCAAATTTGATGCTTTTCCTTTTTCCTTCTGGAGTCCAGGTGCTGTTGTCTGAGAACATTGTGTGATTAGTTTCTGCTCTGTTTCCTTACTTTGCTTTTCTTCTCCTCTTTCCCTGTTGCTAAGTGGAGGTTCTGACACCCCCATGATTGGAGCAGAGAGGAGGGAGGGGCTTCATAGTGAAGGGTGGAAGGAGGGCAGGACAGTTCTTATTTGACCAGGAATGTTAACAGTTGATTTCATGCTTTCTAGCCTGGCAGATGTAGAGCACTGTGTTTTATGGATGTTTCTGTGGGTTCTTTGGTGGCATCTTCAGGGCTGTCCCCCCTATGGTCCCTGGATGCAGGAGAATAAACCTCTTTTCCCTGTGGTCTCTGATGGCTATTTACTCAGCCTCTGTGAGTCTGGATTCGCCTACATCCTCTTCCACTAAAGTCCCTTCATCTGCTAGATGGCCATCTCAGACTTAATTAAAACTATCACTATTCGGCTCTCTCCCACATGACCCAGTTCCAGTCTACAAGAGGCACTGGTGGATCCCTTTGTTCTAACAAACTCCCATAAGCAGGGTGATGCCCAGCTCAGCCATCCTTCGTTGAGCTAGCCAGCCTGCTCTCCATCCTTTGGGATAGGAGTTAGGTACCAGTCCACTGAGCCCACCATGTCATTCTAACTTGGGGTTCCTGATGGGCCCCCATAGGATGGAAGTGTAGGATCTAGTCTCTCCACCTTGTCCTGTTCCCTTGGGTGGATGTGGGGAAGTGGTATTCAATGTACTCAAACAGCTCATTTTTATACTTGTTTATTCTTTAGATGTGGTTAGTGGTTTAAGAATCATACAATAGCTTTTGATTTTCTCTTTTGAGAAAACATGTACCTTGGCCTGGCACCTGACTTAGGAATATCATCTAATTAACTTGATGTTTCAGTTGAAACTTAATTTTTTCCAGATCTTAAGATCAAGGGAACCCCCTGACTACATAGAGAGAACATGCTCTTGTTTCAAGGGAAACTGATTTATCTTTCAGCCCTACTCTTTTCTCCCAAAGAGAGATGCACACCGTTGTGAGAAGCTGTCCCACACATACTCTCGGGAAGATCATTTGATTTTATAGACTAGAATCCAACACAGTATTCAACAGCTTTCAGACCTATGCAGTCATTCTAATAAACTTAATAGCTTGGACATGTGTCTGTGCACGTTATAAATCACGTTTCATCAGCAAGCTGTCATAAGCAAGTCGAGTTGACGTACAGCCCAAGAAAAAGAATGGAGTCAACGGTGTCTCCCTGCAGCATTCTTGTAATGCCGCTGGCATTTCAAAGATTTCTCATGTCACAGCACGGAAACATCCATCCTGACTAATGGCAAAATTACACCCACGGGGTTCGCAAAAGACAAAAATTTGTCCTCATCTTTATCTGAGTGTCTCTTAGAATGTTACTGTCCAGCATCTCTGGAATACCATGTTTTTTTGACCGTGTTTATCCATGTGTAGATGGTGGGCCCTCTATGATTTTTCTTCTTCCTGTTTTGGTGATCAAATGGCACATGAAGACATTTTTCAAGCTACAAATTAAGAGGGAAATATCAAAGTTGTATCAGAGGAAGACAAACAAGTTGTTGACACGGGAAAACAACAAGTCCACCTAAAAATATAAAATAAGCTGCCCTTCGAAAGTAGACAGGTCACAGTAAAAGTCTTTGTTACCGTAGGCACAGAGCCTCCTTTCCAAACTTGTTTTCTGCCATTGCCTTATACATCTTCTTGTCACTCTAAATTTCACATTTTTCCAAATATCCAATTTTAATCAGACATTCCCAGTTCCCAAATATGTTTCCTTCTGCTCAGAATGTCTTTCTTCTGCTTTGTTGCCTGATAGCTAAGGCTTAATTCAAACCTCTACCTCTTACCTGTAGGCAGAGCTGGTGCTCCATTCCTTGCAATCCTCTAACACAGAGTACAAAGGTTAGCAAACTACAGTCCTGTTGGACTGTTTTAATCAATAAAGTTTTATTGGAATACAGCCACCTCATTTGTTTACATATTGTCTATGGCTCTTTTCTTGCTACTATACTGGAGCTGAGTAGTTGCCACAGGGACCCTATGACCCGCATAGCCTAAATATTCATCATCTGGCCCTTGACAGAAAAACTTTGCTGATCCCTGCCCCCAAATTTGTGTATGTACAATAGCGACCTTGACATCTTGGGCTGAAATTGTTTACTTAGGTACCATTTTGCCCACTGCATCATCATAGTCTTAGTTCTTCAAGGTACAGACCATGAAAAGCAGGGGCTCTGGAGGTAGACCACCTGCTTTCAAGTTTTAGCTCTGCCACTTATGAGCTCTGTGGCCTTGAGAAAATTACCTCATGTCTGGGTCTCAGGTGTCTAATTGGAAAAACAAGAGTGATAATAATAACCTCACAGGGTTGCTTTGAGGATTAAATGAGAGATTACAAAAGTGCTTCAAATAATGTCAGGGGCAAAAAATGTTAGCCATAAAGAATCTTGGTAACCCACATGCCATTAATGTACCCTGTACCATGAGAGTGCCTAAAATCTAGTGCATTCTCCATGAAGGCTTCTTGCATTTGTTGAAAGTGTGAATGAAGAGAAAAAGACATAAATATTCCCAGGAGATTAAAATAATGGACAACACCTAAAGTTGTAGACTAATTCCATGCACAAAGCAGAAGTTTGACTCAACATACTTAAAAGCGGGGCAATAAGGGCTTAGTAATGATGAACTCCTTTAACTTGACCCTAGTTGGGAGGCACTTTATCTGCCCCTGCATTCTAAATGATAGTTTTGCTGGAGAGAGTAATCTTGGATGTAGGTCCTTGCCTTTCATGGCTTAGAATACTTCTTTACAGCCCCTTCTTTCTTGTAAGGTTTCTTTTGAGAAATTAGCTGCTAGTCTTATGGGAACTCCTTTATAGGTAACTGTCTCCTTTCCTCTTGCTGCTTTTAAGATTCTCTCCTTATCTGTAATCTTGGGTAATGTAATTATGATGTGCCTTGGTGTGTTCCTCCTTGGGTGCAACTTCTTTGGGACCCTGAGCTTCTTGAACTTCCCGGAAGCCTATTTCCTTTGCCAGATTAAGGAAGTTCTCCATCATCATTTTTTCAAATAAGTTTTCAATTTCTTGGTCTTCCTCTTCTCTTTCTGGCACCCCTGTGATTTGGATGTTGGAACATTTAAAGTTGTCCTGGAGGTTCCTAAGCCTCTTGGCTTCTCCATTTCCCAAATTAAGAATTAATATGGGAAATGGAGAAGCCAAAGAACTTATATGTATGACCCATGGACATGAACTAAGGTGGGGGAATGCTGGGGGGGGGAGGGGTGATACAGGACAGAGGGGAATAAAGGGAAGAAAAAGTGGGACAACTGTAATAGCATAATAAATAAAAAATATTTTTTTAAAAGTGGGGCAATAAAGCAAGGACATGAAAGTCTTCATAGAAGAAAGAGGAAAGGGGCCCTGGCCAGGGGTCTTAGTTGGTTAGAGCATCATCTCCAACCCACCAAGGTTATAGGTTTGATCCCTCATCAGGGCACATACAATAATCAACCAAAGGATGCATAAATAAATGGAACAACAAATTGACATTTCTCTTTCTCTCTCCCTCTCTCTCCCTCTCTCTCTTTCTCAAAAGATAAATCAGTGAATAAAAATTTTTTAGAACCCTGGCTGGTGTAGCTCAGTGGATTGAGCATGGGCTGTGAACCTAAGGGTCGCTGGTTCAATTCCCAGTTGGGGCACATGCCTGGGTTGCGAGCCAGGTCCCCGGTGTGGGGTATGCAAGAGGCAACCACACATTGATGTTTCTCTCCCTCTCTTTCTCCTTCCTTTCCCCTCTCTCTAAAAATAAATAAATAAAATCTTAAAGAAAGTAAGGAAAACCTAAGAAATGTTTTTTAAAATTTTTTTTAGAAAAGGAAAAATTGGAAAACTGTTGTGAAATAATAGAAACCCTCCTCCAGTTACATGGTTAATTAAAAAAAGGAAAAGGAAAACAGAGCAATGTTATAGGAAAGCTTGTTCTCCATCACCTTCCCATATCCCTTTGAGTTTGAAAGGTAGGAAGCTATGACACCAACATAACGTTCGCCTGCAGTGCATGCTGAGGGTGGAGCTTCTGTAAGCCTTTGTTATCGTGACTGTTACATGAACCCAATGTGTCCCTACAAGAAATGCCTTCACCCTGGCCCCAGGTGGTGCTTGATCCTTCTCTAGTTTGTGTATGCCCAGGGCTTCAGCTGGCCATCTCTGCCTTGGGCCAGTGCTGCCTAGGCCCTTTAGTCCCACAGCCTCTTAGCAGAAGCCAAAGCCACAGCACCCTAGCTCTGTCGCTGCTAAGGGAACCTGTGCTGAATTGCCATGATTAGAAGATCTTTGAAGGTCTTTGCCAGTTTTTGTCAAAGCATAAAAACCGATTATTACAATTAACGCAATCCACCATGTGTCACTCTTTCAGAAAAGCTATTTCAGGGTAGGTCTGCCATCTGTCCCTTTCAGAGTTACAAACCTCATCATTTAACTCTGTCCAAAATCCCAGGTTTTCTGTGTAAAACCTCGGCATCCGCAGAGGGATCCACCTCAGCATTTGCAGCTCTGACTGTCCCAGGTCTCAGATTCACTGACTCCCTTCACCTCAGTTGTGAAAAAGGCTTTCTTGGCTGGGCAGGAGGGTGGAAGAATCCAGCCTCTAAATGGGTATCTGTACACTTGTTTCTGCAGAGGGAGCCCACAGCCGGCAGAGGGAGCTTACTTTTTGCCAGCAACAACACTTTTCCTTAACTCGGATGCTTGAAGATGCAGTCTACCAACATCACTCTTGACAACCAGGAAATGTGGGAAAAACACCCTAGTTGGCATATGTTGCCGCCCAAGCCAAGGGAAATAGAAAAATGCTTGCCAGAAGGATCCAGGCTGAACAGAGAAGAACGGAGGTGGCAGAAACATGACTGCTAGTTTATGTCAGGTATTTTTCAAAAAATTAAAAATTGACCTCTAAGATCAAAGTTTAGATATCAAAGATCAAATTAAAATGTAAAACAAGTACTTGCTATTGTTATCCTTTTGGGAAAATTATAACATTTGACTTCTGCCTTTATCTTCTTCTCTTTTTAAATAGATGATTTGAGGTCTCAGGAACTTTGAAGTGATATAATCCATTTTTGAAAGCATGGTGCCAACCAAATTGCTGGAAATTTGTACTTTGCTTCTCACCAGTCTCCCTCATTCCTTTGAGAGAAATCTGGCTGCAGAGCTGCCAAATGTACAGCAAAAAGAGAAACAGGATAGCCTTATCCCAGTGAAAACAGGGATTGTAAAGACAGGGAAAAACACATAGGTATTTCTCCCTATTTACGCCTTGGGTGGAAACTACCATTTCTCAGATTTGGCACCTCTTTTCTTCCCAATCATCAAGCAAATTGTATATAAGACATTTAGACATCTCTAACGTACTATCTACTTGTGTTTCTAATGACTAAATGTTCCTGAAGGTTTTTTTTAATCCCAATGCTTTGGCTTTTACACTTTCTTTTTTAAATTTATTAAATTTATTGGGTGACATTGGATAATAGGGTCATATAAGTTTTAAGTGTACATTTCTATGATACACAACTTGTATACTGCATCGTGTGCCTACCACCCCAAGTAAATTTATCTTCTATCACCATATATTTAACCCCCTTTTACCCTTTACTAACCACCCTCTTCCCTCTGGTAACCACCATGCTGTGGTCTGTGTCTATGAATTTCAGTTTTATATCCCACATGTGAGTGAAATCGTATGGTTCTTAGATTTTTCTGACTGACTTATTTCACTTAGCATGATAGTCTCAAGATCCATTCATGTTGTTGCAAATGGCAGTATTCCATCTTTTCTTATGGCTTAGTAGTGTTCCACTGTATACATGTCCCAGGTCTTTATCCAATCATCCACTGAAGGACACTTTGGTTGTCTCCATGCCTTGGCCACTGTGAGTAAAGCTGCAATGAACATAGGGGGACATAAATCTTTGCAAATAAATGTTTTTGAGTTTTTCAGGTAGATACCCAGAAGAGGTATTGCTGGATCATATGGTAACTCTTTTTTTGGTTTCTTTCTCATATTGTTTTCCATAGTGACTGTCTTTTTTTACTGAGATCCACAGAGCCCTTGGGTTCATGAGTGGTTGCTGAAAATAAGGTTCTTTGAGATGATCTTTGGAACCGTCAGAATATGTCTTTCAGGAGACAGGCTCTTTCCTCCCTGCCTACCTTCAGATGAAGCTAGGGACTGGGACAAGGACATTTGTCTGAGGTGTAATGACAGTGTGTCCTTCTCCAGTTTTTCATTGGCTGTGAAGGGACAGAGTTGGTTGCTGGGAACTTTCCGTTTTCTTCACATCACACGAGCCAACGTCGTGCTCTCACGTATGTGACGAGGGGAATACAGGCCTCATTTTTCTTTGTCAGCTTCTTAAAACGTCGTTTGTCTGACACTGTTTTAACCACGTATGCACTATCACATTTCATATTTGCTACCAGGCTTTTGTTTACCAGTGACGATATATATTTAAACATTACATCAAGTTGTGGCATTTATCTTAAGATATATTTAAAGTTTTTACACAAGACTGGGTTTTGTATATAGTCGCTTATGTGCGATGAAATATGAGTTTCAAAATAAATTAAATCAAGTTAACAGATATGAAAATAACCAACAGAGAGATCATCATCATTATCTTAAGCTTATTTCCAACCCTTATAAACCATTTCAGACTGTGGGCCTTAAAGGAGATCTTGGGTGCCACTGAGATTCAGATGAGTGGGATGCGAAAGCAAGGTGTCCTGGACGTGCCTGTCACGTCACAGGCACTCTAACTATTCCTTCTGACAGACTGGGCTCTAACCAGGCCAGTGGCATGCACATGACCCACAGGCAGCCCTGGAGTCACTGGGCGCAGCTGCACACTCAGCCCCATGAGATGGCCCTGGGCAGCCAGGCCGTAAGTCTGTCCAGTGACTTAAGATGACCTCCTACAAAGGACTCTTCCCAGAGTTACTATATTAATGAACAAAGCAAAGAAGACAGGTCCCTCCGAATCTGAGAACGCCTGAGGGAATGATGACTTGAGACCTAGAAGAGAGCTGAGCCTACACACAGAGAAAGGAAACCAAGAAGGAATAGGTAAGAGAGAATGTAGACATGAAAATCAAGCCAGTCCTTGAAGACATCTTACTCCCTGACAGCTTCTCTCCAGCCTGTGTCTGTTTTCATGACGTGCACCCTTTTCTTCGGTCATGAAGTGAGCCTCTGTTCCTTCCTTCAGAATAATCCTAGGGCCTATAGACACTACTTCTATGGACTACTATAAACAGCCTCACTTAATCCATGGAAAAATATTATTATACTTAACTATGTATTCTTGTCCTTAAAATCTCATGCATGTGCTATTAACTGATGTGAAACAAAGATGACCACTTCCCCTTTCACCTGGTGCCATGTAGACTTGCACTCCAGGAACAGAGTGTCTCTGCCAGCCCAGCACTCTGCCGGCAGTTGCATGGCTCTCCAGAGAAAGGTGCCTGTGCTCGCCACCAGGTGCCCTGGAGACTCCCCAGGTCAGGGTGATGAGAGAACGCGGATGTCTGTTTTCTCATGGCTCTTCCTTTCGTTTAGGTGTTTGAAATACATAACACTGCAGAAAATGGAAATGGAGAGATGGTAAAGGTTAGAGGAAAAGGAAACATCAAGGAGTGCATGACATTTTTTAATCCTGTGGGAGATACAGGCATGAATATAGGACAGGTTGTGGATGGCGCTGACCCCCATTCCCTGTGACTTCTTTATAGCAGAGAAGGGAGAGTTATGAGGCCATGCTCACCTTTAAACAAGGTCACGTGGTACCAAGATTTGTAAAGGGACCCTGGGGAATGGACATGGGCAGATATATGTACATGGAATAACATAAAGCCCCAGGCTTAGTCCACTTATTCAGCAAATATTGAATTTACATACGACTTCAGGGGCTGAAGGTATAACAGTCACGAGAACAAAGTCCCCTCCCTCCTAGAGCTTATATTCTAGTTCAGGATGTCCCAAAGTGTGACCTACAGAGTACTAGCCTATGGAGGGTCAGTAGCAGCAAAAAAGGGAGCCCTCTAATTTTAAATCTTGGAAAATATTTGATGGAATGAAATTCAGTAGGTTTTCGAATAGGAGATCTTGGCAGTCATATTAGTTTGCTAGGTCTGCCAAAACAAATTACCACAGACTGGGAGGTGTAAACAAGAGACATGCATTCTCTGGAGGTTAGAAGTCCAAGATCAAGGTATTGGCAGGGTTGGTTCTTCTGAGGCCTCTCTCTTTGGCTTATATATGACCATCTTCTCCCATGTCCTTATGCGGTCTTCCCTGTGTGTGTGTCTGTGTCCTAAAGTCTTCTTATAAGAACACTAGCTGTAGTGGGTTGGAGCCCACACCCAAAGACTCCATTTTACCTTAATTACCTCTGTAAAGATCCTATCTCCAAACTCAGTCACATTCTGAGGTACTGGGGTTAGGACTTTGACGTATACATTTTGGTGGGGAGAAACAATTCAACAACAACAGCTTTGTGAACCTGAGTTTCCATGATTGTAGAGCCATTCCATTTCCCTGCGTATGCTAAGGCCCCTTTGATGAAAGAGTAAGCCCCAATGTAAACTATGGACTTTAGTAATAATCTACCAACCCTGGTTGATCCTTCATAACAAACATGCCGCACTAATGCAAAGGCGGTGATAGTAGGGAAAACTGTGTGGAGGGCAAAGAAGCTGTATATGAACTCCGCACTTTTTGCTCTGTTTATCTTACACCTAAAAGTGCTCTAAAAAATAAAGTCTATTAATTTTTTAAAGGACAAGTCCTATGTAAACAGGAAAAAAAAAGACCCCTTGAATTACCAGAGATGTTACATTAGAGACCTTGAGAAGCTGCCCCGCCTCCCTGACCTCCCCTGCTGTCCTTCACTCTGTCCCAGTCACACCGACCTTCCCCTGGCTCTCCAGCATGCCAGTCGTGCTCATTTTGTGGGGTCTTTTGCCAGTCGCTTCCTCAGCTTGCATTCTTTTTCCTCCCCAGAGTTTCCAGGTCTCAGCTTACATGCCGCTTCCTCAGAGAGGCCCTCCCTGCTTACTTAACCTGAGGAAGCCCACCGGGCACTGCCCCATCACTCTGCTTTTATTTTCTTCCCAGAATTCCTCATTGCTTGGTATGTTTTATTTTTGTGCCTATGATCGACCTCCTCTTCTGCCCCCTGGTTCATGTGCTCCCTGAGCCCTCACCAACCACTTATCACCATTTCCTCTGAGACCTCCTGCTCCTCGCTGCCGTCTGCCCTGATCTATTGCAGCAGCCTTCTAACTGGCTATCAATAAGACACAAATGAAGATGGGTGGGAGTCCTTGAAGATGATTCCAACAATTTGGTTCTTTCGGTCCAATTTGGATTTCATTTTATACACAAGGATTTTCTGCCCCCACCCCACATCTTTTTCCTTTGAACGGTGTAGCTGTAAACACAAGGAGAAAAGATAAACACCCTTCTCCCATAAAGATCTTTGTTTAGCATTTCAGGTTGAACACCTTGGAACTGTTAGGGTAACCACCTGAGTTGATCTCAGCTGGTATGGCTGAGAAAGGTGAGCCTGAGAACAGCAAGAATTTATGAGGCAATTTAGAAAAAGATGGATTTAAAAGCATTGAGTGTTCCTGGTAGATTTGGGAGCACAGGTGTACTTTCTTCTATTTGGAAAGAACTGCAAAGAGAGGCTGTCCAACCCTGGCATTAGCTGATGCATGCCAATGGCTCCTCAATTACCTCAAAGGAAATGGGCTTTGATGTGCAGGTTCAGAGGGAGGGAAGGGGGCCAGGGATTTTTATGCTTCCTTTTCAGGAGGAAATGACCCCTGTTTCTCAAAAAACTATCACGGGGTGAGTGAGTTAATGGTTTTGTTTTATTTTTTGTCTTTTTTGTTTCATATTTGTGTGTGTGTGTGTGTGTGTGTGTGTGTGTGTGTGTGTGTGTGTGTGTTTGCAAACAACAGACACAAACTCAAACAGTTGAAGCAATGATGGCAGGGGTGAGGGGGACTTGATGACAGGGACACGGGTGTCTCATGGAAATGATGGGCAGGAGTAAAAGTTGGGTCCAGGAAGCTCCTGGCAAGCTCTCAGAGTTCCTGTCACTGTGCCCTCTGCCTGACTGTAGACTCCTCCACTTTCTCTGTGAGTTGCTTTTCCTTCTCTGTGCCCTAAGGCGGGCATCCATTGCCCTCCTTCCGTTGTCTGAGAATATAAAAATGAAGTCTTGCAGCCAGAAGAGGCCATCATGTATCTCTTGGTCTCAGTCCAAGTTCCTGGGAAAAGTCATCTTACTGGCAGAGTATCCACCTCTGGTCCAGTGTCAGTGGCCAAGGGGAAGTTGACAGAGACTCATAGTACAAACTCACCCACTCCACCTCTGTTCTCTGCACATTCTGGAGGAGAGATGAGGGTAGGGAAGTGCGAAGATTCTCAGAGAAGGGGACTTGTAGGGAGCTGGGCAAGTGTTCCCCCAGGGCTCCACTGAGTGCGTGTGTTGGTCACTCGGTCACTAAAGTTTTAATTAGCTGCTACTACAAGAGGCCAGAAGGGCAAGCACTGAGGACATTCTCTGCCCTCTAGAAACTGGAAATCAAAATATACATGTGTGGAAATTGTCAGGAAACATGTAAATAGGACATTTTGGGAAATAGTCCCTACAGAATGTTATGGAGTGAGGGCACTAGCACTAGCACTCCTCCTTGCCCAAGTTCTAAATCAACTGAGAAAGAATAGCAAGCAAACAGAGACTGAAGCACTGCCTTTATTACCAATAAAGACTAGGCTGGGGGATGTAGTTTTTATCTGCAGGCAAATGGGCTTCCTTTCTAAACCCCAGAATTAGGCAGAGGTGGCTGGTCCAGGCATGTAGAATGGTATTCCAAACTCCATTTATTGAACACCAACTACACACCGAGCACTACTCTAGATATGGAGATAGAGAGGCGAGCAAAACTAAGTTTCTGCCCCTTTTAACTTAACTTTCTAGCAGGGGAAAGAAACAAACAAACAAGTTAGGTAACGATATACACACTGATACTAGTTTGCTGGGGCTGCCACTGCAACACGACGGGCTGGGTGGCTTTACTAACAGAAATGAGTTTTCTTTTTTCTTTTTTTTAATTGTATTTTTTTGGCATTTAAAAAAAAAATGTTTTGTTGTTCAAGTACAGTTGTCTCTGTTCCTTCTGCCACTTCCCTCCCACCCCAGCCATCCCCACCTCCCTCCCTGGATCCCACCTCCACTTGGTTTTGTCCTTTTGTTCTTTATAGTTATTCCTGGAAACCCTTCCCCCTGCCCTCCTCCCCCCCTTTACCCTCTTCTAAACAAATGGGATCTCATCAAAGAGAAATGAATTTTCTCACAGTTCTGAGGGTTAGAAGTCTGAGACTAAGGTGCCCAGGAGGGTTGTTTTCTTCTGGGAGCCCCAAGGGGGGAATCTGCTCCAGGCCGCTCTTCTCAGCTTGTAGATAGCCGTCTTCTCTCTGTGTTCTCCCTGGGTCTCCCCCTGTGTGTCCGGGTCCTAGTCTCTTCCTATGAGGTCACCAGTCACATGGCATGAGGACCCACCCCCATGACCTCATTTCAACACAATCACATTTCTGAAGACCCAATCTTTAGACAGGAGAAAATTCAACCCATAACAG
Source organism: Macrotus californicus (assembly GCA_007922815.1). Lineage (NCBI taxonomy): Eukaryota > Metazoa > Chordata > Mammalia > Chiroptera > Phyllostomidae > Macrotus > Macrotus californicus. The sequence goes on along the minus strand of VMDR010007392.1, from coordinate 21,817 downwards.
CACTGCAAAGAAAACGAAGCAGAGTTACATACAGGATTTCAGCGGAGATCGGTACACTATTTTAGACAGAATGGTCATGGAAGATACTTCCGAGGGGATAAAATTTGAGTAAAAGTTTTCTTTTAATGAATAGTAAGTCCCTTAAGAGCTGGAGTCTTTGAAGATTTTCCAGGTGGGGTAACATAAGCAAGGACTTGGTCCTGGAAATGTGTGAGATATGTGAGCAGAAGGTGAGGGTAGAGCGGGGTGGGGGCTTTGGGGGACTTTTGTTTTGGGTGGTAATAGAAATTAAAGTCATACGCAGGGTATAGGGGGCTGATAAAGCACACTTAGTGTGAAGTTAGGAAGTTGGGATTTATCCTGAGACAACTGGGCTGAGAACCCTTGAAAGATTCCAGAAAATGGGAAGAACCGGGAACATGGTCTCTTGGGAAGAAAAATGAGTGAGAATGAACGTGGAATGAATGAGAACCGGGGCAGGCTGGGGGCTAGGAGATCATGCAGGAAGCCATTATGAGGCTCCTGGTGTGTGGTCATAAAGACCTGCCGTAGAGCAGTTTCAGGAAGAGAAATTCATAATTAGAGATTATTTTAAGGGAAGAATCAACTAAGTCAAGATTGGCATTCATATCTCTTAATTACATGAAATAAGTCAGATTCATTAAACTAACTGGAAATGGTAACCCAGAGTAGAGCCACGCCCATGCCTGTAGCTCATCTACTGCTTCATTTAAAATGCATAAAATGCAGCCAAACTTGAGTTGCAAATGCTGAGCAGGTCTGAAGTCTCAGGAGATGGCAGGTCCCTGGCTGTGCTAACTATTGGAATTCCCACTGTTCTTCTGTCTCTCGGGCATGTCTACATCAAAGCCATTAGAGATGATGCCCCCTCCCCACATTCATATATTGAAGTCCTAGCCCCCAGTACCTCAGAATGTGACTGTATTTGGAGATTTGGAAATTTGGGTATTTGGACTTTTAAATAGGTAATTCAGATAAAATGAAGCCATATGGGAGGGCCCTAATCTGAAGTGACTGGTGTCCTCACTAGAAGAGATTAGGACACAGACACATGCAGAGGGGAGACCAGGCGAGACACAGGGAGAGGATGGACCTGCCTAAGCCGAGGGGAGACGCCATGGAAGAACCAGCACTACCAGCACCTTCGTCTTGTATTTCCAGCCTCTGCAATGGTGAGAAAATCAATGTCTGTTGTTTAAACCCCCAGTCTGTGGTGCTTTGTTGTGGCAGCTGGGAAAGGACTACACCATTCCATTCTGATGGCTACTTCTGAGCATGCCAGAGAGTTCCAGGAAGCTTTCTCGATCATCTTTTTCTCAGGTTTTGCTTACAGCCAATGTATACCTCATTGCTTCAATTTAAGTCCGTTTCTTTTGCTCTGTCCTTTAGTAGAGAAAAAGAATTCTGATCATCTTCATCGTACTGCCCTGTCCAATACATAGCTACCAGTCACCTGTAGGTGTTTAAATTTAACTTAATTAAAATTAAATAACATTAAAAATTCCTTCTCTCTGTTGCACTTGCCACATTTCAATGCTTAGCACTACATGAGACTAGTGACTGCCTTATTGGGCAGCATGTGGGTAGGACGTTTCCATCATCACAGGAAGATTCTTGGACAGGGCTGCTATTGAAGAGAACTTACACCTTCCTCACTGCCCCAAACTGGCGGTATTTGTTAAGGTTCTCTCTATGGTAAGCAACATTAACCCACCCTAGTTAGAATAAGTTAAAAAAACTTGGGGGTATATAGCAAAGTGGAGGTGGGCCTTATTGGGGGATATAAAATATCCCCCCAAATTAGAATGACGCATGAAAGAACCATGGGCAGTGCGAAGGACGTTGGCTTTTCTGGGCCTTTCTCCTGTGGAGCTGTGAATTTCCACATCTTTCTATTCCACATATCCAAAGTCATGAAAAAGAGTCTGAATGGCCTGTTTTGAGACAAAGGTTTCAAATATGACTGGTAAAGAGATGGCAGTAGGGTCCTAGAGGACAAAATGGCCACAGGATGTCTCCCTGTGTCTTCCCAATGATCCCTGAGAACAGGAGTCACTGCGGGTGGGCTTGCCACTCAATCAGGGTCCATTGCTCTGGATAACAGTATCTCTTTAGTGGTTGATCCAGAACCTTCCATTGCACATTACACATTGCATGTGCTTTGATCTTTACTTTTAGTAGTGCAGAAGCAGCAAACTGATTGTTTTCTTTACCTATTTTGACAAACATTAATCAAGGACTTATTTGATGCCCAGATGCTGGTATAGATGTTATAGGAGATATTAAAAAAAGGAATAAGGTATGTTTTGTTAAAAATATGTCTAGTCCCTCAACCTCAATAGAAACTTGTTCTGTACAAAACTAAATTATTTGAGACTGATAGGGGGCTGGTTTCATTGGATTCTTTACCCCGTAATTTCACAATGTTAACAAATATTTTGATTCTTTTGCTGCTTGATCACTATGAAATATTATACAAAACAAACAAATAGCCCTCAAGCCTAAGGTTTTCCAAAGGTTTGTCAAGCCTTTCCAAAGAAACAATCTCATTTGCTTTAACTAATTCTTATTGCCAAGATCAGCTATAACAACATCTTACCAAAGCCCAGTTTTATGTCAGTGAGAAAAGTCCTGTGATTTTCCCCTTTCATGGCTAGTTCCCCCCAAAGAGTTTTCCAGCTTCAATTTTGTACATTTTATTGCAGTCAGTGCACAGATACCCCAATCATCCCACAACACTGAGCTCTATGATTGCAGCCAAATTCCACACAGAGACTTCAGAGCCCTTTAAAATATGCTGTCTGCCATAAAGAGGCCACTTCATTGCAGAGAACTCAGTTCGGATGGAGCTCTCTCCTACCTTAAATTAAAAAATGATACACAAATGGACCATTAAAATAATTGCATTTGAGATTAAAAAAATTAAATCACTAATGATTCCAAAATTAATAATCAGGAAATAATACAAGGGGGAGTGTACTGAGTGCATGACAGCAGAAATGAATCTCCTGGCCAGCACAACAGTGGGGATTTTAATTTGGAATTGCCCCGCTCCCAGCTATCCATTCACACACACATCCATCAAGTTCTGACGACTCCGAAGGGCCGCGGTTTATCATGCCACCGGCCACCGACTAAGGGCATCAGTATGTTCTGAGTTGGTCGAAGGAAATGGCCAGCACCTGTAGGGTGAATCTTCTCGCTTTCTCTCATTCCTCCCTATTGCTTATTTCCAATGGTGCTGGTAGATGTTGTGATTGTCATTTCAAAGGGATTCCAGTTCTTTCAATATGCTCACTTTGCTTCAAAGTCTTTCCATGACCGTGACGAAATTTAAACTCTAAGCTCTAACGTGTTGCCGTACTCGACACTTGAGACTTGAGTTATTTAAGAAAGCTGGAAAAGCGCTCAGAGAAAGAAGATGAGCAAGTCATTTTTCCCTCTCATTCAGACTCTCCTTTACTAGTTTAAACCACCTATTCTTGCATTTTTTATCTCCCTGGCTCTATTCCCTTTTGTGTCCCGAAGGAATATTTATTCTTCCCCTTTTGTATTATGTCCTGTTGATCACTTCGTAAGAGCAGTTTGCCTTTCATTTTTTGCTGGTGGAAGAATGTTACTTTTTCAATGGTTTCTGGTCCTGGGTATTAATGTACCCATCACGGAGATGGCATGACCATCCACTGAACCCATTTCACGTTCATTTGCATTGCACAGTACTTATTGCTCTATTGGTGTGCAGATCTAAAAGGAGCTGAAAATCATAAAATTCATGCTCAAAAATCTTTAGAAAATTCATTGACTGTCTCAGTAGTACTGGATGCTTTCACCATACATATATTTATCTATATTTTAGAGATTGTGAGTAAATATCCAATGACCTATTACAGGCTATAAGGAGTTACTGGAGTTGAAATAAATACTCTTAATTATAAGTAGTCGAGTGGGAAGGGAGAAAAGTGATTTTTATATTTACAGTAAGTAGATCAGTGCTTGCAATTCAGAGAGTACAGATAGTTAATTTTTATATGAGTGGTTCCTGATATTTATGAATATTGTTATTAAATAGCATATGCAATCATTTTCTATTTTCAAAATTGTAGATTTATGTGTGACTTAGTTAACTTCCTATTTGTTCAAGGTTGTGTTTTTATTATATTAGCAGTAATACTTTCTATCTGAAGTAATTCACTGATCAAAATATTATAGGCATGACTTGGGAACAAATCTGCCAAATGGTTTTACTTTTTTGTCTGTAGCTAGTCACATTTGACTGAAAATGTCATACTCAAAAGCAACAAAAATGGGGAATGTAGTTGCATTTGTTCTTGCTGAGTTTTGTTCCTCCCCTGACACCCCTTACTGAAATTCTAATTTCTATTTGGAAGTGAGTTGTCACCTTTTCTGGTTTAAACTCAGCCCTCTGGTTTTTTGTTTTATGTTTCATCCCACTCATTTTGTTCTTGCTAATTGTATGAGAGTGGTATTTGCCTCTTATCCTTATGCTTTCTTTGAATGAATTTCAAGGTGTACCAGGGTTGGTAAGCTGAATTGGATTTGGGCTACTTGAGTTCCTCACTGGGGAAACTTGCTTCATTTTTCGTGAAGCTGCCTTTGACTGTTAGCAATGAGATTGTTCACTACCCTGCTCATGATAAGCTCTTCTTGGAGTTCTGTGATCGGAGAAATTCTTTCTGCTAAAAGATTGACATGTTCATTCTTTCTTTATCTCTATCTTTCTTATCGCTTAGGAAGTGCCCAGGGCTTTAGGATTTCTGTGGCAGAAACCTAGGTGCTGATATGTTTCTCTTATGAAGTCAGGAGATAAAGGTACTTCATGGTGGTTCCCTTTTGCCTTGGCTGTTGGGGAACCCAGGAGCCTTTTGTTTTCTACACGGCAGCTCCAGTCTTGAGGTAACATTTCTGAGGCAGTTCTTTCTCCCTTGTCCCCAGCCTTTCTTTCAGTTGCATATCTCTAGTTCTCTTATTTTTATTTTAAAGAAACTATTTTGTATGTCTTTTTTTTTTCTTGTCAGAAACTGCAACTAGTTTTTTGGAAATAGAGGAAATTTAAAAGAATTAATGTGATCATTCTGTATTTTCAGAAAAATATATTGTCTCTGTTTCTCGAGAGCAAACAGGGTATAGGTAGAATACTTTCCCTCGAACCTTGAAGAAATGGGGGAAGAGCTGCAGAGGAGATCCGCTGGGGCAGATGGTATGGGTGGTGCACACGGCCATCCTCCTGGGCTGAAGTCTCTGAAGAGCTCACGTTCCCCTGTGCAATCACAGGCGAATTTCTGCTTCCCACCATACACATAGAGCAAGGCATTTTGAAAATGCAATGGTTAAACAAATCTGTTAGTATTTTTAAACTACTGGAATGGGTCCTAAATATAGTCTCTAAGCATCCCTTCCCACATAGTAAACACATACCAGGTGCAACATCTAAGTCCCTAATACATTTCGAACTCCACCTCTTGTGCAGGTTATTTCTCTGTCCTCATCTTCACTTCTTTTCTGAAAGAATTGATACTAATTTGGTCTTAACCTAACATTTTGGGCAGTTTAAGGAGTTTTCAGTCCTTGGAAATGTCCAACTTCCAGTCCAAGCTTGTTCACTACATCTAGTTGCCTTACATCTTAAGAAGTTCTTTTGAAAATGATGCTGCTTATTCTCAATTCAACAATTCAAATCAACATTTATTTAGCTCTAGTAAACATATCTTTAGTGCCTGTGGGTGGGGGTGAGGGCAGGGTGCAAGGCAAAGACGAAAAGACCAGGTGTCCCTCTCAGTAATGGGAGAAAGGACAGGGGCCACTGTCCAAAGAGAGGAAAGTGAGCTCTGTAAGCAGAATGGAACACACTATGTTCATGTTGGAGAAGCACAGAGGAGACACAGGGGGGGCAGGGAGGGGACACAGGTGGCAGGGAGCTGTAGAGAGGAGGGATGAAGAGGGATATGTATATGGAGGATAGGACAGGAAGGAGGCAGGGTGAAAGGGCAGAGAGAAGGCAAAAGCAAAATGGGACAAAACAGTTTCAGGCATGATTCATTGATAATTGGATAAGGAGTAAATAGGTGATTGTTTATGAAAACTAAGGCTGGGAAGTTAAAGAGGCCTTGTGGCAACTTATGCAGAGCCTGGCATTCCATACTTAAGCAACTGTACTTTCTGGTCATGTGCACAGTGAGGAAGTTAGTGCTTCTGGACACAGTGGTGACATGCTAGGAGCAGGGGCTGAAGGAAGCTGATTTAAATCCCAATGAATGAGATCTTTTGGAATTGGGAGGGACTGGAGGAAAAGGAAATGAACAGCAAGTCCAGTTCTCTTCTTACATGTTTTAAATTAAAGGAAATTGAATTCAATTGAACACATTAATGAGAAGATAATAGAAGCAACTTATCCAGAGAATTCATTCTAACTAGCTCAGTCAAACACTAGATAAAACAATAGATTAGGGCCTTCTCAGCTTATTCTGAATTTCTGAAAGAAAAGTTAATTATGTAGTTTAGACCTAATGCATGATTTTTTTTCTCTGAGAACCACCTTCTTCTAAAATTCCTTTTAATTAGCTCCATTTTTTTCTTTCTTCTGTTCAAGGCCTTTAAAAAAGACCATATGGATGCCACCCTCAGTCCTGGGTGAAATGGGCAAAGAGGGCCAAGCAGTGGTCTGTGTGATTCTAGAACAAATGTTCCAATGCCCTGGGATGCCAAAATCATGTTCTGGGACTTCTGACAAAGAGAAATCACCATGGGTAGTCCCTATCAAGTTCTCATCATCTGGCTATTAAGACTTTTTGCCTACCCACAAAAACATACACATCTTTAAGACACAATGTAAAAGAAATCTTAGGGGGGGGCCGAGAAGGAAGGGAGGGAGGAAGGGAGGAAGGGAGAGAGAAAGAAAGGAGAGAGAGAGAGAAGGAAGAGAGAGAGAGAGAAAGAAAGAAAAAGAAAGAAAGAAAGAAAGAAAGAAAGAAAGAAAGAAAGAAAGAAAGAAAGAAAGAAAGAAAGAAAGAAAGAAAGAAAAGAAACACTTACTAGACTGTTATTTGGGAATATACACACACAAATATAAATACATGATAGCAGCTATTGGACAATACAAGGGTCATCCTCTAACTAAGACAATAGTTTAAATTTTTTTTTTTTATGAAAAGTTACCAAAAATTCACAAATGGCCACTGGTGATATAATGAACAGTTTGGCTTCTGTTCCTGCCCTGTGAAGTTGCTGGCTTTCTGGAATGGTCCCAACAAGGTAGCAGCAGGCAATGAAAGGCTGGAGTGCCGGAATGATTGTCCTCTGTGGAGAGGCTCACGCCCAGAATCCTCCTGTCTGCTGGAGTGTGTTAGACAGGCCTGAATGAAAACAGAGATACTTGGTGGATATCGACAAGTGAAAGGATAACCACTTGTATCTCAATTTTGCAGGAAAAAGGAAATAAAAAAAACTCTGCCTTTTTTCAATTTCCAGAGCCCAAAATAAAGTAATTAATTAAATTATGAATTGTTATCACTTTCAATGGAAAACATTAACATATACAATTACTTACATTGAACATCCAACTACCTACCCTTGTCCCCATACCTTATTACAAATATAAAATACCTCCATAATTTATTTTTAGGATGATGGTTTCAAATTGTATCTAATTTTACGTAGTTTAAGACTATTCCTGAGAGATTGCCTGTGTTATTAGGTAAAAGCTGTATGTCTGTTCACCCACAAAAACCCAAGGGACGCAGCATTTATTCACAGGACATACAGTTCGTACCTGAAGATGGGTTGCTCCGTGGTTATACTCACACAGGGGTGGGGCAGAGTGTACCTTCACATGGTGTCCGCTCATGCCTCCTCCAGCCTAATTACTCCTAGAGCCAGATTCTGAAATATCATCTACTCTTCGTCAGGGTCTGGCTGTGTTGGTGGCTTTCTGTAGCATCTCCTCTCAGATGCAGGATGATTTAAATTGTTAAGACAAGACAATAAGACTAACACGATCCTTATCACTGCTGGCACAGTTGATCTTTCTGTTGCCCCGCTCCTCAGCTGTGTTTCCATGATGCATTTTCTGCTTCAAAGTTCCCTACAGTCCAATGGCAGTTGCTTTGAGTTTTTTGGATTCACTCCTCTAACCCTGTGTGACTGAATTATCATGACCATACAGCTCTCTGCAGGGGACATATTCCCAGGCCTCCAGTGGGCGTCTCCAACCACACATAGTACCAAACCCTATAATTACTGTTATTAGGTACAGGAAAGGATTAACCACAATAACTAATAAAAAACAATAATGATAACAATATACCATAATAAAACTTATGTGAACGTGGTCCCACTCTCAGAATAGCTTATTGTACTGAACTCACCCTTCTTCTTGTGGTGATGTGAGATGATGCGTTGCCTACGTGATAAGATGCGTGAGGTGAGTGACACGGGTGTTATGACGTACAGTGGCATTGGGCTCCTGTCAGGGTGCCTTGAACGTAAGCTCTGTAATTCCATGACAGTCAGTTTGGTAACTGAGGTGGCTACTATGTGACTAACGATCAGGGAGTGTGTACAGCGTGGATATTCTGGACAAGGGGATGATGATTCATGTCCAGGATAGGACAGCAGGTTGGTGGGAGATTTCATCGTGCTACCCGGAATGGTGTGCAATTTAAAACTTGAGTTGTTTATTTCTGGAATTTTCCATTTAGTATTTTCAAACTGCAGTTGACCTTAGGTAAGTGAAACCTGGGATGAGGGAGGGCCACTGCAGCTTGGAGGACTTGCAGGTCCCTCAGATCCCACTCTTTGTAACTTTCCCCTTGGTTCGACCCTAAGTAGGGTCAAAGGACTGAACATCCACCCATGGCAGAGCAAGCACCTACTATCAGACCCACACTAGAGATTTCACCTTTCCATTGATTGGTTTAGTAAGAATTCGAGACCAACCTGAAGCCATGTACTGTAACCAAGTCTTATGTAATGTGCTGGCTACCATCTCCATCTGGCTGTTTGACACATTTTCTGACAACGGACCTGCCACGTTAGCTTTCCAGTTCACTATCTTCTATGGAGAATGTTGTGTTGAAAATTCCCCAGTGAGTGTGGTTGTGACTTAGGTCTCCTTCAGAATTATTGTCCTTCTGGCTGAGTGACCTGACAAAGATCTCTGGGATGTTTCTTTTATTGAAAGTCATCATCCACAGAAACAGTTCCTGAATAACTACTTCAGTGATTTTTAAATAGGCTTGCAACTTGTCAACTTGGGGAACTTTCCAGAGGACAAAAAGCAAGTTTTAATGCTTCCTCTTAAGTTGTGAATCGAAAACTGTGTCTGTCAACCTGTTGTGAATTGAAATAGCCTTGCTGTGAAGCTGTTTTCTAACTTTAGAGGATGGTAAAGTGATCCTTGTTTTGAGTTTTGTGTGGCCTTGCTTTATACTACAGAAAAGTGCACATAGGCAACTCTCCTGGAGAACTTCTGTATTCTTTCTAGTTTTGTCTAAGCCTATAATACCTATTGTCCACTTGATGCCCTTTGCCTTAAGCCTGACCCTTTACGTTTAGCTTCCTTTAATAAGATTGGAGTCATACCATCCAAATCATAAACATATACACTACTCCGTTGTCCAATAGCATGCTAAGACGAACGTTGACATCTCCTGGGCTCTCATTGTGTGTTGTCATTGTAATAATGTGCCTTAACTGAATCACCACAGCAACCCTACGGTGTAGGCATTAGCGTTCTTCTCACTTCATAGGAAAGGAAGTCAAGTCTCAGGGAGATTAAGTAATTTTCATAGCTGCTGAAGGATTCAAGTGTAGACCCATCTGATTCCAAAGCTGCATGTCATGATTCCATAACTCCAGGCAGACCATTTCTCACTGGAAATCTACAATTCTGTAGTCAAAGACAGTGTTTGTTCTGAAATATAATTCGGAGACCCAGAAATTAAAGAGCAAAAACTGCACCAGTCCCATTTTTAGATTATTTGTCTGTTTATATTATTTGTCTCTAGATATCCCTTGAGTTTGTGAATTACTTTTTTCCTAGTATTAGAAATGCTATTTCTATGTAAGTGCTGCTGGATTTGGAAAGAATTCTCGTGACTAAATAATGGTGCGCCTAGGAAGAGCCCAGTGTGGACCTCTGCTGCCAGTGGGTGCTCAGCCAAGATTAATGGGTGGCGGCGCACATCTGCGTGGGAGTCATGTTCTCAGGATCTGCTCATCAGTTCTCCGAAGGAGACAGAAAGGATGAAGGGAGGGTAGAAATCACAGCTTTGTCACCCAACCCAGATCCTGGGTCTTTGTATTCGACTTTTATCATTTAAGAGTTTCAAAGGCCCAGGTACAGAAGGAATGAGAATATGGGGCCTGGTGTTTTCTTGAGAAATGACTGGGCAGAGCTGTGAAGAAAATTAGATTTGATAGCCTACTTCCAAAATTAATATCGAATAGGAGAGATAAGTTGGTTCTCCAATGAGGACTGAAGAAAATAAAATATTTTTTTAATCGACACATTTTCTATTATTATATACATGTAAAGATGATGAGTAATATGCCATATCAGATGGTTTATTCAAACTGTCAGAATCAGGGCTGAAGCGTGAGTAACTTTCCAGAGAACCTCCTGAGAAACTCAAGCAGTGAAAAGTGGCAGTACCCAGCCATAAATGAATCTACTGCCCAGTCATCCCTGAAAATCTTGGGGGGGGAGGGAGAAATTTCCTCCCGAAGTACATACATGGTGGGACATTTCTAGAGTAAAAGAAGGATACCAGTAATTTCAACTTCACCAAACAAAACTCAATGTCCGTGTGCTGCCCGGGTGTGTGCACTCAGTTGAAAGACTGGGGACAGCCTTGTGACCTGGGAGGTGATGTCTTCGCTATGAGTGATGGCTACTGGGCACCTTTCCAAATCTCAGCAGAACTTTGAGATGTTAGAACCCTCACTTGCAAAATCAAGCTTTGCTTCTGCATTAGAAAAAATGGAAAGATGAAAGCCTCAAATGCAAGGACCAGTACCGTAGGTCTGGGGCTGGACTGGCATGTGTTGATACTGTGATGCCGAGGAAGGTGCACAGGCATACCTTGGAAATACTGTGGCTTTGGTGTCAGGCCATCACAATAAAGTGAATATTGTAATAAAGTGAGTAATAACAATTTCTTGGTTTCCCAGTGCATATAGAAGTTATGTTTACACTATACTGTAGTCTATTAAGTCTGCCATAGCATTAGGTCTAAAAAAACAATGTACCTACCTTAATTAAAACCGCTTTATTGCTAAAGCATGCTAACCATTATCTAAGCCTTCAGCGAGTCATCATCTTTTCACTGGAGGCTGCCAAAAACCTTCAATTTGCACAAAATGCGGCCTCCACACAGTGCAATAAAACGAGGCACGCGGCACTCACCCCAGAGGGCTGTTCTGCTCTGAGCTCTGTGTCTCATCTCACCACCTGCAAAGTGAGCAGGCGGAGACTGGCTTTCTAGGGTCCATTCCAACTCTACTATTTTGTGTTGTCCTTGTCAGGTTTCTCTATGAGATGAGCATTCTTCAAAGAGGAACTCCGTGTATCTTGAGATTTTCGATGAGGGTTTTGTTTATACAATTCTACATTTGGAAAACTCCAAAATTTATCCCCCACTGAACTCTTCATAGCAATAAAGAGGTCTTATGAAGTTTGATAATTTTGTGTTATCAGAGAAGAGTTTATTCCATTAACTCACTACGCTGTATTGCTGACACCACAGCTTTTACCATTTTGTCCTTCAAAAGAAAGGTGACTTTTGCAAAGCAACCCAGAAGCTGTGTAAGGAAAATAGGTACCGTGTCCAGGACAGAACTTAACCATGCGTCTGCTGCTTAAACATATGAAAATAAGGTAGCTCATATGAATATGCTGAAATATATGTATAATTATGCCCAAGACATAGACACATATTTATAAATAATAAAAATGAAAGGTTTGAGAAGTAGGAAGGAGTGTTTCCCAGGAGCAGGAGTGTCTCAGCAGCCCAGCTGAGAGACGATGTGGGGACCTGGGCCAGACTCAGCCACGCTGCCTGACACTTGGTGTTGACTCTCCCAGGGAAGACCTGAAGGAGCTGCTGACATTTCTGTTATAAGGATCAATGAATCTTTGTTTCCTTCTGCCTGCTGATTTGACCTTATTTAGTTCTGAAAGAAGGAAAGAAAGAATGAAACTAATAGGGTGGGGTCAGGGTAGGCAGAAGGAACAGGGAAGGAGATGTCCACACACGGGGGCCCCACAGGCAAGGTTGTCATGCAGCTGTCACTGCTTTGTTTGCTTTCTGTGGTCTTATTTGTTCTCACTTCTCATTTCACATTCTTGCCCTGATATAATAAGTCTCTGTCTTTCCAGCCATCATCCCTGTATTGACAAGCAAATGTCACCCATGTTTGATTGACACCCATTGCTCCTGAATGCAAAAGTATGATTTACGAATCAATTCTGCTTGTTTATTTCAAGCCACTCTTGTGTGTCTTATGTATGTGTTGGTGGGATAACTTGCCTAATATCTACTCTGAGGGCTTTCCATTAATATTATAAATCTAGGCTGTTCCTTCTCCTGCTTTCCTGAAGTAAATGGGGCTCTTCTTTCTCCTATTTTTCTATTTTCCCCATCCCCCAGTGTACAGGCAGGAAATGTGCTAGGAGCTTATAGGACCCTTTCCATAACTTAGGAAAAGATCTTGCCCAGTACTTGGAAAATGCTGCTTGCTTTATCTTAAGACTTTTGAAGTCATTTTGACAAGTTATAATATCTTATACATTTACCACCCTTAAGCAAATTCAATGTCAGGTCCAAAAGCTGCATCTCCTGAAACGTTGCTAGAATTGTAAGCCCATAAGTGGAGTATATATGTAGACATTCACCGTTTGCAACATTTGTAAAAAGAACCAGCCCTCCCCCCTTTATGTGATGGGCATGTTCATGTGAAATCATTGAGAAATGTCCTTTGGCTTTTCAACACACCTTACTGTTCCCTGGGTAACAACTTATTTCATTTTAGAAGGGTGGTGAGGAAAACCGTAAGGTTAAAAAAAACACATCTACCATCTGGAAAATTCTAAAGGGCCCTCGTTATGTTAAAAGTGGCATTTTGAAAAAAACACCTGAAGCACTGATTGTGGGTGAGCCTGTAGACAAATATTGTCAGCCAAGCCACACTCCTTTCCACCTTCTCTTCTGCCCTCCAACTGGGACTGCTGGCAGGGGTGACACGGGGCTTAGGTGTGACCCTTGAGTTCTGAAGGCTATTGCACATCTGTCTCCACCCCCCCCTCCCCCCGCCGCCCCGTGTGTCCAGCGAGAGCCCTGCCATCATCTGGGTTAGCAAGGGAATATTCAGGATCTCACTGTTCATCCATGTGCAGAAGGGGTGGGGGGAGCGAAAAAAAAATCCCACATTGTCAGAGTAATGCCAAACTCTCCCTGAGTGGGATGAGCAGAGCAGATGCTGCAATGAGATGCCAAAGCGGCTCCCCTTCCTCTGTGCCTTGGGTGCCTATAAATTGCTCCGGCGCGCGTTTTCTGCCTCCTCTTCTGCTGGCAGGTGGTACCCAGGCTGAATTCTACGTTCAGTCTCTCTCTCTCGGCTCCCGGCGGTGAGGCGCTCACCGCCGCTGCTCTTTAGCTTCTCTTTAGCTCCTCCGCTCCAGTCTCGAGCCTCGCCGAGGGACCGTGCCCGCCCCTCTGCGCACCCCGGGAGCGGCTGGCCCCTGCTCGCGCGCGCATCGCGGGTCGTTGGAGGTGCCTGTCTATTAGAGTTGTGGTTGTTGCAAAGGAGGAAGGAAAAAAGGCAGGGGAAGGGTGAACAGAGCGAGCGAAAGAAGAGAAGAAGGAGGCAGAAAAAGGCAACTTAAGAGGGAAAGTTGGTGCGAACTGGCGCAGTCTGCAAAAACGGAAAAGTCGATCGCAGGCAGTGGCATAAAAGTGTGAGCGGGCCCCGGCGAGAGCGAGAGGCAGCGGCTGGCTCTGCCCTCCTGGTGGCGGGTGCCTTCCCGGAGCGTCGGCAGCCACAGGTGCGAAGGGGCTCGGAGGAGGCGAGAGGGCGCACTGCGCACCCCTCCCCCACCCCCCACCCCCAGCTCGGGACTTCAGCTCAAGTCACTAGGCGTCCGAGTTCCCTCCCCAGCCGCAGCCTCAGCGGGGGAGCAGGAGCAGCCTAGGAGCGCCGGCGCCCGCCCGCTCAGGGCAGTTGGGGTTCGCAGGGGCTTGTTTTCGGCTCTGAAGAGGTCCCCGCCCAACCTTCAAAATTTTGTCCAAAAGCAGACAGGAGGATCGCCCCGCGCTGAGCCGGCTGGTGGGCAGCAGGAGGCGCCTGATCGCCGCCGGGGCGCTGGGGGTGGTGATGGTGCTGCTGCTGGTCATCCTCATCCCGGTGCTGGTGAGCTCGGCCGGCACGTCGGCGCACTACGAGATGCTAGGCACCTGCCGCATGGTCTGCGACCCCTACGGGGGCACCAAGGCACCCAGCACGGCCGCCACGCCCGACCGCGGCCTCATGCAGTCCCTGCCCACCTTCATCCAGGGCCCCAAAGGCGAGGCCGGCAGGCCCGGGAAGGCGGGCCCGCGTGGGCCCCCCGGTGAGCCTGGGCCACCGGGTCCCGTGGGCCCGCCGGGGGAGAAGGGCGAGCCCGGCCGCCAAGGCCTGCCGGGTCCGCCCGGGGCGCCCGGTCTGAACGCGGCCGGGGCCATCAGCGCGGCCACCTACAGCACGGTGCCCAAGATTGCCTTCTACGCTGGCCTCAAGAGGCAGCACGAAGGCTACGAGGTGCTCAAGTTCGACGACGTAGTCACCAACCTCGGTAACCACTACGATCCCACCACGGGCAAGTTCACCTGCTCTATCCCGGGCATCTACTTCTTCACCTACCATGTCCTGATGCGCGGTGGGGACGGCACCAGCATGTGGGCTGATCTCTGCAAAAACAACCAGGTGAGTGCGGGCAGGCAGCGGGGAGGGCGGGGAAGGAGCGCTGCCAGGTGCAGGCGAGAGGGAGGAGACCCCGGAAATGGGGTGGGAGTCCTCGGAGAAAGGGCGCTTCAGCTGGGGCTCTCTGGAGCAATGCGAGGGAGTACGCTTTTCCACTCTGGGGATTCGGGGGTCGTAAGCCAAAGAGGGCTCCCTGCGGCCCCGAGAGGGCGGTTCCGAACCTAGGACCTGCGCTTGGTGCTTACACATTTGAGTGTGACCCTCGAGGGGCGGGAAGCCGGGAGCTCGGTTCCCCGAACAGCTTGTGTACTGCGGAGTCCGGGAGCAGCAGTAAGTGACTCGGACTGTGGGATTCTCAGCAAAATAGGGTCCTTGCTCACAGGCTTTGGCGGGAATGGAAGGGTCGGGGGGAGTCCAGAATGAGTGTGCCAGGGCGACAAGCCCAAACCCGGGGGAGAAAAACTAGGGCCCCGGGGAGAAAGAAGTGTCCCGAAGGAGCAAGTTCCCGCGCGTCCCAGACCGGGAATCTCTCGCGTAGTCTAGGTCTAGACACAAACTCCAGTTTAGTTCTCAGCCGAGGAGAAGACGGGGGAGAGGTGATGAGTGCTGATAACGGAAGGGAAAGTTGAGATTCATGAGTTTACACTGTAAGACAGACTCCCAAACACAGAGCCCAAACTCCACTTCCTGGACTTGGCGCTAGGACGCACAGGCAGGTGGAATGGAGGGCAAGAGCCTGGTTCAGCCTGGGGCTCTGAGCCTCACAGCCAGAAAGCCCCAGGGCACCTGCGTAATGGTCCTTCCAACCCCAGCTTTATAGTTCACATAGGAAGCGGCCTTGACTGTGAAATAGCATCAGATTAGCCCTGGGCCAGGAAGACTCCGTCTCCTGAGCTGGTTGGCGCTCCTGCAAGGGCCACATGGCTACAATTCTATACTGGGCCAACTTTCCAGTTTGCTTGAGAAATTCGCAGACATTGCAAAACCAAAGTGTGTCTTATCTCTTAGTCACAAGAGGAAAATAATATTTGTAACTGCCTGAAAGTGTAATTAGACCCTCTGCACATGCTGAATCAGTGGCCGCTGGGGGCAAGCCTTGCAGCCTGTGATGGGACTGAGCTCTTGGGTTGTAACTTGGTTTATGAGGTAGCTCAGTGAATGGTCTGAGCCCCTGCCATGACCAACTTTGATTTAAGAAAGTCTATGAGACTTGGTCACTCACCCCCTGAATTCAGACCTTTTTAGCTATAACCCAGGTTTCTATTAAGCAGCATTGAAGCTGGATTTCTTCAAAAACCTAATTCAGTGTCAGAATTGTTCCAAAAATGAAAGAAAAATATCCTAAATGTATAAGAGATAGAAAGGACAAAAAAAAAACAAAAACAAAAACCCATCCCTCCCCTTTCCTACCACCACCCCTCACCTCTAAAGGAATTTAGAAGTAAATTGCATAAGGAACCATCGGGATTGTCAGGACTCTGTAGAACAAAAATAGAAATAATGTCCACCAGGAGGCACTGAAAGGGCTGTTTATTATAGTTATTATGCAGGAAAATAATAGTAAGATAAATAAAAATTGTTTGCAGAGCAATAGGTAAATGGCTGTAAAAGGGCATGACTCACTGTGCCAAAATGGAGCTATTGTGTCACCTTCCAAAAGAAAGGGCTCATGAACAGCTAGCTCCTCGGCAGGCAGTCCAGGCACCGTTTATTTACAAATTGGCTGTCTTCAGATTCAAAGGTTAAGTCTGGAAATTACTATCATACTGAAGAGATTGTTTTTAGAGGTATTCCTTAAAATGGAATAAAATTCCTGTTTAATTAGCTGAGGCATAAAAGTGCTCACCTCTTTAAATATCTGGAAATTGCAATGACATGAAAAACCAGGGAACAAGATATTTAAATTACTTTAAAGGTTGATACCCAGACTGCTGAGCCCAGGATGTTACACTGATTCCAAGAAAACCGTTCCCCATAGGTATTCTGTGGGCATTTTGTTTTTAAATGATTTCATTGTTTGGAATGTGGACTGCTTCTCTGTGTCACCCTCATGTGTACATTCTTAAGGGTGAGGAAAAAACAGCAAGGCCAAACAGCTGACCTTAAGTATACGAGGCTTTTCATTGGCATTATTCACCTGCTACTCTGTGAAAGTGTGCAACAAGTAATTCAGAAAAATAAATATAGTAACAAACCATACATTTTTTAGTTCAGCATGGGCTACTTTGGAAAATAGTGATTACAATATTACTGTTAAGGACATTTATCTCTAGAATAAAACTATTTTGCAAAGTCTGGTCTGCACACAGTGGTAGATGAGAAATCTTATATCTCTTGGTTAACATGAAATAAATAGTTTCCCTTGCTCTTCAGTTACGCTCTTGTCTGATCACTTCGCAGAATGGCAGTTTCCCGCTCTGAACTGACCTGATTTATTTTCATAAACAGCAGCTCAGAGACCCATGTCAGTGTCATGTTCTGTGGATGAAGGGGGTTAGAGAAACACAAAGACCGCACTAAAAATGCAGCTCACTCCAGGATGGAGAAAGGCCTCTGGACCGTTACCAGGAGAGAAACATTTTATTTATGATTTGCGTTAATGCAGGATCACAGATGGAAACATCGAAGGCCAGTAAATTAACCTGACGCACCACTTAACCTTTTGTTTATGATTCCACAGAAGCACAATGAAAATGAAATGATGAGAACATCAGTAGCAATTAATTAAATTAGCAAATGTTGCCATAAATATTGTCCCTAATGATAAACCCTGACTAATATGATAATGCTAAAGCTACCCAACCTATTATATTCTCACCAACATGCCCACTTCTCATATTCCCAATAAAACCATCCACCTAAATTTAACCTTACCATTTGCTGAGGACCCATGAGAGTGCACATTAAAGGCAAAAATTGGACTCAAATAGCTTTACATAGAAACAGAATATTTTTATTATGTTTCTATACTGTCAGCAGAAAACCTGAATAAAAATATTGCTATTGATGAATGCAAGCATTACGATACTACTATAACAAACCAGTATGATAAAAATGTAAACAGGTTCAAGGTTAGAACTATGAAATAATTAAAGACCAATTTTTGCTTTAACAGTTTATTAGTTATGGCACCAGTGAACAAAAGGTATATTGGGAACAGTGAATAGTTTGTGGGTTGATATTCATTTATTAGCAAGATGAATAAAATGTCAAATTAATTATCTTTTTAGGGACCATGAAACGTGCACGAAAGATCAAGCAGAGTCTAAATACTTAACTTATAACATGAAAAGATATTAGAGCACATTTAGATGGAAATGGATATGGTGAGCTACAGAAAGGATGCATCATATTCCCAGGGAAAATGCTAAAATCAGTGTACATTTAGGAAGCTGAAAATAGCCTCCAGGGCGGATGCATTACCTTCCTCAGTAGTTCGATGGCTTAAAGGAAGGATTGCTGGAAGTCACTGAGCTAGAGACTAGAGCTTGAAGTTGTAAGTGCCATTATACCTTTAGAGTATGATCAGGTGAGCAGAACACTGAGATCTCGCAGAGTATCCCTGACCATGGCAGTTATTTAATTGGGAAAGTCTGACGGTACAATATAGGTTAGAATCTTAGAGGATCACTGCCATTAAAAAGCAATCACCCGGGGTTGGTTTTTTTTTTCCACAAAGGAAGTGAAACCATAGGGTAACTTCCAGTCTGTGAGGTCACACGTTTTTGTGGTTAAAATACCTACTGAATAAAAATGGTAAGAATTACATGGATTTGTGATTCTACCCTATAAATAAAAACTGCCTTACAGTAGTTTTAAGATTAGTGTCTCTGAATCAAGTGATTTTAATGAATCCTGGTTCCCAAATGCCTTGACATAGAAAAGTGTTCAAGCACAGTGCCCACAGAACACGTAGTAAATGCCTAAAGCACTAGATAAAATGTGTCAGGTTATCAATGATAGCTGAGAACTATATCATGGATGGATAATTAATGACTATGTTACTAATATGGCTAATTACTATTTTGTATTTTACTTTTTTCTCACACATTAAAAATCCACACATAAAAAAGATCAGGTCATAATAGTGCTATCCTCCTCGTAGATTTTTTTCCCTGGGAATTAATGACTAGATGAAATTAATAAATCTAAGCACTCAGCTCTCACAAACTCATGGTTAATTCTTAGGAATATTATGACATTCAATTGTCTTATCACTTAATGGTCAAAACAGACCACCTCACTAAATCGGGGTACACATTTCAGCCAGTACTTCAGGGCCTAATTGAATGATATGTTGCTGTTATTGCACTGGTGTCCGTTAGCACGGGGCTAAATAATTCTAGATCCTGTAAGCCCTTTTCTCCTTTTGCTATATGCTATTCAGAAAGAAAATTTTAAAATACTACTTAAATTACTTTACAAGTTCAGCAGTGTCAAAGAGCCTTCTTTTTTTTTTTAACATTTCAGCATTAATGTGAGAACATATCACATAAAAATTTAATTTGAAAACCTATCATTTACATTTTGAAAGACATGCATGGAAATTCTTGACTTATGTCTCATTTCCCTCATTTTACCAAGTGATAAAATCTCACATATCATACCCCAAGTCATGCATTACTACATAGTGCGGGTTTACAAAACCACTAAATCACTTGCTGTGTTTTTCAGGGAAATATCATTATACTGGAATAGAAACAAGCCACAAAGTTGATGTTTTACTGAAATAAATCAAATACAAGCCTGCCTATTGAAAAATTATTTTCCAAGGCAGTATCAAAATCTAGCTAAGTAGACCTGAAGCCCAATTTGAGTTTAGGATGTGACAGAAGGTCCATGTTACTTGGTTTGATAGGCAATTTGACTGTTCGCAAATGTCTGTCAACTCACTAATGAGATCACAGAGTAGATTTATAAGAAAGTTCCATCTTCAAAGCAAACCACACATTTAATGAGATCATTCAAAAATCCTAGCAATTTGAAAGACTTCAAATCATGGAAATTTGGTTCCTTCTATAATTTTAGATGTTGAAATTTATTTATTTGCAGACATCGCAATTAAGTGATAAAAAGGTACAAAAAGAAAAAAAGAAACCCTGAAAAGTTGGGTGATATAGCCACAGATGTTTAAATGAGTTAAACTTCTGGTAGAAGGGGCTTTACTTGAATTAAATTTTGAAAGCCCCAAATCAAATGGCTTTCTTCCTTTTTTCTTCCTATATAGTAGAGTTAGAGTAGTGGTATTTCTCTGAGTTGTCACCTACTGTGTACCTCAGTGTTCTAATAATTGTGAGGACCAGCTAAAGTTTGGACTGAATTTCTGTGCTCCTCAACAGCTCATTACAATATTGTTATTTGGATAAATTAAAACGCAAGATGTTACTGTATTATTTCCACTCCACGAAGTGACTGGACACAGAGATCCCACAATTTAGAAAAAGTAGTGATTTAGGAAGAGAATAAATTGGCTTGTACTTTTTACCAAATGGAGTAAGCAGAGGCTGCTGGCATGACTCACAAAAACACTGTTTTCTCCTTTCCATTGCTTCTTTCTAATGACATGGCTGGGACGATGGCTAAAATATCCTCCTAAAGCTCCAAAGGCCAAGGTGGGCATTCTGTGTCAGTTCTGTGCTATGTCAGCACATCAGCTTGTGATGCTGTTGTAAGTGGCCTAAAAGAAAACTCGAAGATCCTCTTTGACAAATTCTAACTCTTGTCTGTTTCACATAGGTGCGTGCTAGTGCAATCGCCCAGGATGCTGATCAGAATTACGACTATGCCAGTAACAGTGTGGTCCTCCATTTGGAGCCAGGAGATGAAGTCTACATCAAGTTAGATGGTGGGAAAGCCCATGGAGGGAACAACAACAAATACAGCACATTTTCTGGATTTATCATTTACGCTGACTGATAATATAGAAACTGAGCTTATTGTTCTGAGTTTGGACACTGGATTCGTTCGGCTAACATCAGTGAATCAAGGATCCCAGGGGAATGCCAGTTGTGGGGCCCCTCAGATGTATTTAAGTGGGGGATTCAAATGCTACCTGACTCACATCTGTGTTCTCAGAAACATTATGTAAAAAAAAATATTAAAAGCAAGATAAGCAGATGTGTGATCCACTACCGCCAAAGCAAATACTCCTTATTGTTAGTGTCCATGTGAATGAAGTCCTATATAGATAACAAATTTTTATAGAAAAATCTAAGACACGAATTATTTCTTCAATATATATGATACTTTGGTGTACCGTGATCCTGCTGCTCTTACCCATGTCAGCTTTGGTTCTTGTGAGTGTACCTGCTTATTATGATTCTCGGAGTCCATTCCTAGTGTGGGGAGGAATGATTTTACCCTGCAGGAGAAGGTCTAATTGAAACAATGCTGCTTGTCCCCAAAGAAGTTGTTTGCCTTGTACTCTTGTGAACTTTAGAGCTAGACCTGGGAATGATTCAACTTCAAGCCTTAACCTGGAATTTTCTGGATTTGAGCAAATTCCCAAGCCTATGGTCATTTTCCCATTTTCTTTTTCTTATGAATTTTCTTTTCTCTTTTCTGGTGATAGTCTTTAAAAATAGAGATTGAAATTGTATCATAGGTTGACCCTGTAAGTGTGAAAATGTGTAATATGTATGGTATTAGAAAATCCCCTAAGTGTCCATTTTGTCAATAGACTGTGTTTAGATTTACTAGGAAAAGTCAGAGAAATGTATTCTGGTGTTAAATCAGACTGAGGTTTTTGCCTTCTTTGGAACAAAAGATTATTCATAACCCAATACACAAAACTTTAATTTGAGCTACTGCATGCATCACCAAG
>VMDR010007391.1:0-40806 GCA_007922815.1 Macrotus californicus | reverse complement strand
ACCAAGAAATTAAAGAAAAATCAGCCAGAACAACCAGACCGGCAGTGCTGCAGTTATTAAACAATTACATTTCCACTCCAGTAAGAAAATGAAGCCCTAGACTAGAAGAAAATATTCACAAAACATATGTCTGACAAATAACTGGTAACAAAGATACACAAAGAATTCCTAAACTCAACACTAGAAAAACAATCCAATTAAAAATGGGGAAGATATTTCAGAAGACACCTCACAAAAAGAAACCTGTGAGTAGCAAGCAAACATATGAAAGATGCTCATCATCATTAGTGATCAGAGTAATGCAAATTAAAACCATGAGGAAATACCACTCTATGCTCATTATTATATTTATAACTTAAAGGACAACACCATTAAATGTTGACAAGGATGCTAACAACTGGCACTCTCACGCATTGCTCCTGAAAACGTAAAATGATACAACCAATCTGGGAAAATTTTGTCGGTTTCTTAAAAACTAAACACATACCCACCCTAGACCCAGAAATTTCACCATTAGGCATTTACTCATGAGAAATAAAAATTCACCAAGGGAATTGTATAAGAATGTTTATTGCAGTTTTATTCATCGTGGTCAAAAACTGGACTCAACCCAGCTGCCCGTCACCAGGAGAACTGATACATTAGTATATTTGTACAATGGAATAGTAACTAGCAGTAGAAAAGAACAAACAACGGTTCGTTTGTGTGTGTGTACATGCACAGCAAAACAGATAAATCTAAAATACATCATGCTGAAAGAAATAAGCCTTACACAGAAAAGCACACACCTAACTAAGTTCAAGATTAGGCAGCAATATGAAGTTCAATACTAGGCTAAACTAAGCTGTTGTGGGTGGTGGTGCAGGCAGGGATTGGCTGTAGAAGAGCAGGAGGGAACTTTTGGGAGGTAAAGATAATGTTCTATATCTCAATATAGAGATACACTATTGAGTTACACGGGGGTTATATTTGTCAAACCTCCGTGCGTATACGCTTGAGATGTGTATTTCATGGTGTGAACGTTTTACCTTACAAGAAAAGTGTTAGCTAACACTATACCATAATTAAAAGTATGGATGCTAAAGTATTTAGACAAAAGTATGGTGTCTACAATATTTGAAACGCATGCACCGGATAAGATGCATTCGTGGGCAGACAGAGAGTTGACCGCATGACTAGGCGTGGGAGGGAGCCAACACGGTGAACGTTAATGGGAGAGTCTCGGTGGTGGGTGTGTGGCTGTTCACCATAAAATTATTTCAGCTTCCCTATAGGTTTGAAAGTTTGTACAATAATACGTAGGAAAAAAATAACGTTTTCCAAGAAATTACTTCAGATACCTTGTCAAATTTTTAAAAAGCAGGATAGAGAGCTGCATGTGTGATAACATGTAGTGTAGAGAGGGTGTGAAAGAGAGCTCCCCAGCAGAGAAAAGCAAAGTGATTATCCTGGGGTGTTATGAAAATGAGCAATTTTTATATTTCCTTTACATTTTCTGGACTTAGTAAGTGTGGATGACTATTATCAGAAAAGAATATTTCATCTCAACATTCTTAAAAATAGTGTCAAAGAGGCAGATTTTAACTCTGAAGAACACTTTTGCACAGAACTGTGTATAGATGGCACGGATCTCTGGGAAGATAAGATTTCCCGTCTTTCAGGGACCACAGCCCAGGCTAGAAGACCACCAGCAGGACTGTTTTAGGAAGGGTGTAATAAGGTGTGGAAGGTTTGAGGGTACCCTCAAATTCGGAGTACAATCAATTTCTGAGGCCTACCTGTGGAAAAGAAAGTATACAAATGAGAAGATGCCTTGAGTTTTCCTAATCTATACCAAACTCAATACTACCTGAAAACAAAACGCTGACCCAAGATGTCTCATCCCTGCATTCACACGCCGGTTCAGTACGCAACAGGAAAGCCATCCTGGGCACCTAATCAGAGTTGTTGGCACATCTGAGCTGTGCTGTGGGTACGGTGGAGCAATAACACCACCTCACATACACACAGTGTCTGGGAGTGAGCAGGGCACGTCCATGAACATTATCTCGTCTAAGTCTGTGACGAGCCTGGGACGCCTCTGGGGAGATGGCTGAAGGCAGCGAGATTTTTTCAGAGACACATGGGCATTGAGTCCTTCTTCCATCCTTGTTGGTGCTGCATTTGATTTAAGAACTAAGAAATCCTGCTGTTTGTAAACATTTCCTTAAGGAGATGCACCAAGTTAGTTCAATTACCTTTTTCTGGCTTAGCAATGTAATGAAAATTTGGTTTCTCCCTCCACCCCGTGAGCACTCTGTCGGGAAGGAGTGCTGAAGGCCCCGTGAGGCACCAGGGGAAGGCGAGCAGAGCAGAGGTGTGAAGACTTCACTCCTGCTCTGCGCGAGTCTCTGGTCCATGGCTATGTGAGAATAGGTGTGTGTGCTAATGTGGAGGATCTTTTCCTAAGCAATTAGGAATTTATCTGCGACGATGCACATTGATGCTGTTGTCTCTGTATTTTCTGTCTTCATTCTTTAATTAATTTTTGTGTAGACTAGGAAACTGACATTTAGATAGAAGAATCAGGATTAGAATGTGTGATGTCAGGACTGTTGGAGGAGCATAGATGGGAGCAAACATTTTTGAAACTTTATTCAAACCAGTCCCTGGTCAAGCCTATAAAATCCTTTAAGTTTGCCAGGAATTAACAGAAACAAACCAAAGAAGTCCAAATGAGTCCTGGCCGGGTGGCTCAGTTGGTTGGATGTCTCGGTTGTGGGCGCATATGGGTCACCAGTGGGTGTGTAGGTGGGTGGAGCAGCGGACTGATGTCTCTTCCTTCCTCTTCGCTTTACAAAAAAATCAAAAAATGAAAAATAAAATAAAAATAAATCTTAAAAAAGAGTAGGAATTAGCGCCTTAAGTTTATTCAAAGTTTTGTGTGTGTGTGTGCTATAAAGCCGCCCTATGCGTTCTAAAAGCTTTTTCCTGTGAGGACAAGACCGCGTGCGTCCAAGATGATACATTAAGTGTTCTCTTTCTCCCAAATGACAGTGGGGAACTTGAAGAAAAAGCTTTGGCTTTTGCACTTTTGATTGATGCTCCATTTAAACTGCGGCTTTGTGTGTGTGTGTCTGAGACACTCTAGCTATCTGCTCGATTTACAAAGAGGGGGCAATTGCGTCTAAGATAGGCCAAACAAGAGAGCTGAGAGTGATTGTGCAAATCCATTACCACAAATCACAATACAACAAATAACATTTTTTGAAAGCTCCTAATGAAAAACCAGAATGGGATGAAAGCAGCCACACATTTCGTCAGTCCAAAATCTTTACTTTGAAAGAGATTTTACACCCAAGACAAAGAACCTTCAACAAAATCTTTTAAAGCTAGGACTAGCATAGATGACTTGTTCTAATTCATGCCTTCAAAGTTGCGAAAACACAGTCCAATATAGAACACTCGTGTTTGACAGCCCTACTAAGTGGGGTAAGTCCTGTCTTTACTGAGACAAGGGTCCCTCCTGTTGCAGTCCGGGACTAAGGGGCCAAGCCCACTGCCTGTTCTTCAGTCAATAGTGAATTGAGTATTAGCTGCTTCCTCAACCTCTCAGGGCCCACAGCCTTATTTAAGTGCTTCCAAGAAAAAAACCCACCGGGGAGCAGTGTCATCCTCATTTTTCCAAATACTGAAGCCCATCAGGTCACCTAAAAAATCTGCCTCTCCAGACTATTTCCAAAACTCTGTATGCAACCCTTGGCTGACTTGAGATGAAGTCTAACTGTAGGGGTCAGAGCTGGCCGGGAAGAGGGTGGCCCCCTATGGGGTCCCAGGGTCCTTGGACGCCTCCCTGCTTCTTTGTATTCACTTCCCCCTAAATACTCTAGGGTTGCCTAAAATCATTCAGTTAGAGGTTTATTTCTTAAACTTGGCTTCTGTCGAAATGCAACACCACTAGGGGAGTGAATAGCAACTTTCAACTCAGTGTGAAGGTGTTTATCAGATTCCTTTATGGAGCAGGTTGTGATTGAGCAGAACAAGCCTTGGTGCCCCTCCAGAAAATCAGGAAAGCAATAAGGAGGGGAAAAGTTTCCCTGGAGGGGAGACTGAGAATACGGACACCTTTGAATTACACTATTTTCTTCAGCTGCCCCTGGTCTTAAGTGTTAAAATGTTCTCCATCCCTATCATGAAATCTTAACTACTTATCTGATAAACTATTCCAATCAAAAGCCACATCAAATTTGTGTGTGCCCAATTTTTCTCTATCTTGACCAAATACAGGAAATAAATAACTTTGCAAAGCACACGGAGACCAGCCAAAGCAACCTGTGAATTGTGTAACCCTGTCCCAGCTCTCAGCTCTATGTATTCAGCAAGGACTTCAAGAGAAACTTCATTCTTGTTCTCCCTCTCAAATGCACACGCCCCGGTTTTTTTTTTTTTGGTTGACTCCTGAGCTTTGATTTTGCAACTTTTAGTTTTGGGAAGAAACAGAAAATAGTAACACTTTACTTGTTTTGTGTTTTTTCCTAGTGTTTTGTCTTTGTATTAAGATATTTTGGAATGGACTTTTAACTAGGAAACTACAGAGTGCATCTCCTTTCCTTGTACACACACACACTTACAAAAAACCACGTGGCTGTGAATTGGTGTCCTATATGGTCCTCTTTATAGTATAGAGTGGAAAAAAAACCCTGAAGGGCAGGAGAAAAAGCGGATTTTCATGAATCACTCAGCCAAGCTTAGAACTAGACTCCTGCGAGAGATATTCTGTTTTCTTTTGATTTACTGAGTTGTACTAACTGTGGAAACTCACTAGCCTTTCCATTTCTGAGGCTCTTTTAGAAGCAACCAACATGAGCAGGTATATTATCTTTGCTGCGAGATGATACGATCATCCCTCTAACTGCACTTATCACTGAATTCAAGTACGGGACCTTTATGAAGACACGGTGCTATTATTAAACGTTTAACTTCAAAAGCATATGAGGCAAAGATGACAGTAACCTGTAAATGGAATTTAAAGGCAAATTCAGTTTTTCTCTGAGGGCTGCCATGAACTTCAACTCTGCGGGACGTATTTCATCTGTCACAGGATCTGAAATGAGTATGCACTGTGTGCGGTTGTGTAATGTAGTTGCCCCAAATTTTAATACGTTCGCTTTTGAGGACCATTTGCAGACTGTTTCTCTAACACGCGTAGCCTGAGTTATTAAAGTTTAAAAGTGCACAGGATCCTTATGCAGACCCTATTTATAGCTCAAGAATGGAGCCCAGGAATTCTGGCTAAATGAGCTCTTCTTGCTGTCAGCTCCTTCCCTTTCATTTCATTCAGGCTACAATATAAAGAGAACTGTAAATTCCTTTTCATTAAAGATTGAGAAATTCTTAAACTCTAGTATTTAGTGAATAACTGGTGCTGAAATGCATAACTTCATTTTTAAAGTGCCTTCCTGCTTTGAATACATAAATAATGTCAAGATTTGACAGAGGATGACTAGTTCTTGACAAAAAGCACTGAGGAAGAGGATGAGCAATAAGTCAAATAATTAGAAGGGGGACCACTTCATAGGTATATACAGTTCAGCAGCTACCAACTTGGATTCTACCATTTCTTTAAAGTTTGCACAAGTGCATGTCATGTTTCTTGACACTCTTAGTTCTCTGAATTCCTAAAGCATCTTTGAACTGAGACTTCAGATGCGACCTGGCAAGTTCGTGAAAGAATTGGACCTGGAACCCAGTCTGTTCTCATTCTGCCGGACCCTGCCTTAGTCCTGGGGTGGGAGTGGTTACATTTGTAGCTTGGTGGGGGAGTGGAATCAGATCTGGGGGATAGAAAGGAAAGATTTGAAGATGTCTAAGGTTTTGAATGTAGGTAGCTTAGAAAATATGGGGAGCTCATGTTGAAGAAGAAATAATGGCTTCATTTTAAGTGTGTTGAGTTTGAAATGATATCAGAACATTGACTGTTTGGCTTGGTTGAGTCAGGATTCTTAGAATGATAAAGGCTAGGAGCTTTGTGAAAAGGGCAGAATCTCTGTAGAATGATAGGCAATACAAGCTTTAGCTTTGGCTGGTAATGGAGAGAGTTTAAAGCTTGATTCAGTGGTCTAGGCAGTGTGGAGGCTTGCGTGACATGCCAGGGTCCTGTTAGGGTGATGGCAGTTTCAATGACTGTTTCCTCAGTAGCAACTATTTATTACCTTTTCATTTGGAGCAAATGTTTTGTGGTCAGCCCCATTCTATGGATCAGGTCAAAGGCCTGCCAATTATAGCCCTTGGACTAGTTCCCACCCACTGGTTGTTTTTGTGTAGCCTGTTCACTAAGAATGTTTCTTCCATTTTTAAGTAGCTGAAAAAAATCAGGAGAATATTTTATGACACATGAAAATTTTATGAAATTCAAATTTTAGTGTCCATAAAGTTTTATTGGAACACAGACCCATCCATTCATTTGCATATTGTCGGTGGTTGCTTTTGAGTTATAACAGCAGTTGTGGGTAGTTGCAGCAGAGATTGTATGGCCCAGAAAGCGTAAAATATGTATTATGTGACTCAGAAAAGTTTTGCTGACCATTGTCTTAGGTCTTCAAGAGTTCAGGCATCTGTAGATGTCTGATTCTGAGCATTTCCATCTGTTTATCTGTCCATTTGTCTATCCACTCATTCATCTATCCATATATCCAGCCAGTTAGTCGGCCACCTAGCCATCTAATGTTTATCATGTATATGCCAAATGAAATTCTAAATTTTCCCAAGACCTAATACCTGCACCCATGACCAGTGTTACATAGCATTACCATTATATAGCAGTGTTATCTCCTCTTGAAATAATCTGGCATTCATTTAGAGCATTCAGGTACTTCACTGGGTAGCTGAGGGCTGAGTTTTCAGTATCCTTAGGTTCCTCTTCATTAGAGGGAGGAGAGACTGGCCTCTAAAATCGAAGGAGGGCTGGAACTGCAGCTGTTATTGCAGGAGCTCCTGTTAAGTGGAGAAGGGGGATTGCTAAGGTTCGAAACCAGGCTGAAGCTGAGGAGCTGAGGAGCTGAGGCTTTTGCTGGGCTGACTAGGCCTGTTTTCCAGCCGGGGACAGGCTTTATAATGACCGTCAGAATGAGAGCGTGAGAAAGGATGAGTGGTGGCATACAGGTCCTGGCAGGTGCCCTCCTTTCCAATAAGCAATCTAGGCTGGGAAAGAGCAGGCGAAGTGAGGCTAACAGAATTTGCTGCAGAGGTAGATGTTTGTGGGTTTCACAGGTTTGCATCATCAGCAAATGAGGCTGCAGGGTGGAAGAACATGGCATCTAAGTGTGCCATGGCCAAAGTGGGGTCACAACTTTGAATGAAGGATGACATCATTTTAAAACGATAAAATAAACTTTGGTATCACCATACAATGAAACTCTATACAGCCAAAGATATATCCATGCACCCAGATGTTTATCAGCATGGAAATATATTCAACATATAGTAAAAGAAAAAATACAGTTGCATGGATTGTATTGTAATTATTCTTTTTTGTGAATAACATGTACATATTTATGCATACTTTATGTAACTGAAATTTCAGAGAGACAAGCTAGAAATATATGCTTCTAACTTTTAACAATGAAAAAAGAAGTATATATAGTAAAAATTATAAATGGTTGTTATCTCTAAGTGGTGAAATTATGGGTGATTTTATCTTTGTATATTTCTGTACTTCATGTATTTTTACAATACACACTAACTACTTTGTAATCAAAGAAATGAAAATGTTTTACTTTAACACTCAGCATCTGCACACTGGGGTGAACTACCCATTATGTCTTTGTCCCCAGCCCAAGAAGAGATAACCATGATGAGATCACATGCCTTCCCACCATCTTCTGTGTGCTATTTCAATTAGGAATGCGTTCAGCTACAAATAACAGAAAATCTAGCTAACAGTTGAATACATTGTAACATTTATTTATCCATTATGCCTGGAGGTGGGTGACTTTGGGATTGTCCTGGTGGTTCAACTGTTACCGACTTTGTCTTTCTGCTCCGCCACTCTTGAGAGGGTTGGTTTTTAACCCACATGCATGTCCCCGTGTGGTTTTCCTCCCACTTTCACATTCAAGGCCTGAGGAAGGAGGAAGGGGCATGTCTGGAAGGCAAGTCTTCCTGGGGTGAGGGAGAAGGTATTAAAGATATAGTGGTTGCCCTGGCCGGTGTAACTCAGTTGATTGGGATATCATCCTGCAGCCGCAAGGTTGCAAGTTCAAGTCCCGATCAGGGAGCGCATATACCTAGGTTGTGGGTTCAGTCCCTGGTCTGGGCACATACAATGCCCCATCCAGGTGCTTACAGGAGGCGGCCAATCCATGCTTCTCTCTTGTGTCGTGTTTCTCTCTCTCCCTTCCTCTCTCTCTAAAAGCAATGAAAAAAAAAAAAATGTCCATGGGTGAGGATTAAAAAAAAGAAGAAGAAGAAAAGAAAAGAGCTGTTATACAAGCCAATCAGAAATGTTGGTTTTAGGTGAGAAGAGGCTGTTCTCTTTGGTGAGACATATCATAGGCTGATTATTACTTTTCTCATTACAGCTTCTTACATCTAAGAGTAAAAAAAAAAATTGGTCCAAGATGTTGGGAATGAGTTGTTAATTTTTCAGTCAGTGTGAATTTTTCCTTGTCTTTCAGGGTGTTGAGAGTAAATAGAGTTACTTGAGTTTTCAAACATTCACACCTTGTATCTCCTATATCATGTGAGGTAAGTTAAGTATGTGTATTAATAAGTAAGTATGAAACTATTCTGCAAATTTTACGTATGATGCCACTGAGTGCTAGAGACCACGTGATGAAGTAGACAGGTGGTGTAAGTCAGGACATATTTATGATGCTCAAGGATAACTAACAAAGAGCTAGACACGGCTCAGCAGGTCCTTAGTCCAGGTCAGACACAATTCATTTCTGTCTAGTTTGATTCCACTGTTTAGTCTAATGGTAGAAGAGCATTTCAAAAATAAAAGATACACTGTACAGAACACATTTCAAGAATCCAGGAAATTCTTTTTTCTTTCATTTTTCTTTTGGACTTCATAGCTTGTGTATTTATTTAGCTCTCATGAAAACAGTGGAAACACCGTGCAAAACTAACTCACTTATTGATACAAGCACATTCTGGCATTTCTCTACTTAAGGCCTACTGATGAGTAAGGAAGGCCTGTGAGGAAAAGGAACTTCAGGTTGCCTGATGGTTCTCTTTCCTTCATCATCCTCAGTGTAAGTAGTGGGCTAACACAGAGAAACACAGGTGAAAAAGGACATGCTAGAGTTCTTTGGATTTCGTGTTTCTTAAAGTGCTATTGCCAGCTTTTGTCATTCAAAGCAAGCTGTGGTTCAAATGGAAAAGTGTGGCTTCTTGAGTAGGGTTGCTAGAGTTGTCCAGTAAAACTAAAAGTTGAACAATTAAATCTGGATCTCAGATAAACAACAAATCATTGTTTTAGTATAAGTATATTCCAAATATTGCATGGGACATACTGTATTTTATCTGGCAACCCTATGCAAGAATTTCTGCCATTTCATTGTGTCTATAACCACCTCAACCCCTATCTTTCTCTGGTCTGAGTAGTGCCTGGAATTAAGCAATTTTCCTTTATTCTTCTATCTGTGCATTGGGAATAATTTTATATAGTACCTGCCTTGCTTGAATTAATTTGTCAATGTGCACAAAATTATTTTTAACATGAAAATTGTTAGGCATTAATATTAGTTCTTCTAATGGTGCATTTAGTGCACAGTTGTTAAATCTAACAACAACAAAAAAAACCCTAACAAACAAATAAAGAACCTTGATAAAAGGTTGCAATTCTCTGTAATAGGGGGCACTTAGCTGATGATGCTGCAAGCGAAATCATTATGCATCTATTTTAGTATTCTCCCAAGTGAAATAAATCCAGAAAATAAAAATTAAGTGGGTTTCACTTAGAAGTAAACTGAATTTGATGATAGAGTTTAATTGACCTGAAGGCTTTGAATGTTTCAGCAGCAAGATTTTGTGTCATGTGAGTGTCACTTTGGCTGGATTATTCAATTCATTCTAGCTTAATACTTCTTCTTATTGTTTTCCTGCTATTTCCTTCAGATAACCACTGTTGAATTAATGAATTATACTCTGTAATGTGTACTGCTTGATTTTCCACTAGAATGCTTTCTTGGCATTTATGAGCTGCCTCTCTACACAATAGAAACCCCTCTATCATGCCAATCCTTATATTCCGTGTTAAAAATTTCCCCCTTGGTTTCATACGTAGTAGGTTTCCTCCCTAACTTCACAAACAGAACCTACCTCCTTTACTTTCTTTGGGAATCCTAATGAAAATGTTGTTAATATAATGAACATAATACAACCCTTTGTGTTTATGTTTACATAATACTTAAGAATATTTTCAAAGCATTTTTCATATCTATTACTTTATTTGATCTTAATTGAGGTATGTATGTGTTATTTTTCTTATAAAAATATCTGTATCATTTATATTTAGAGCATTTCTCCTTGCCAAAATGGAATCCTAAAGTCTTTAGAAAATGATAAAATTAACATTTTTATAATATTACTCTTTCATTCATAATATCACTTTCATTTTTGTTCACACTTAAAAATTTAAGACAGGCATATTGGGAGAATGCAGGCCAAAGTGGTTAAAGGATATGCCTGAAGTCATATGCTATTTGGTCAAGGGTGTGAGAACAGAACTTGGGGAACACCATGCAACTTTGGCAGAAATAATCTGAGGTGGACATTCCTCTCTGGTGACAAAGAAGCCTGAAGGATCTGGGTGTTCCTTAAAAAAACTATTTTTCAGGAACAGGAAATCATCCTACCAAGCACCTATTGAGTAAGCACATACTGTTTATAAACAGTAAAGCCTACTCCTCAAGTTGCTTTGTGACTTGTAGGTGAGACATGCATTTACGTAAATAAGACCCTGAAAATCAGTGGTGACTGTACTTTGGGAAATCAATAATAGCCACATTTCACTATGCGTGGTTTAGCCCAGAGGATGGCAGAGATTGGGGGGAAGTAAGCAGTGGGAAGAAGTAAAAGAAAGCTTTATAAAGCTGTAAATCATATCAGTGAATACAAAGAAATAAACACTTGCCCTGGCTGGGTAGCTTAGTTGGTCAGAGCACTGTCTCAATAAGCCAAGATTTCAGTTTGATCCCCAGTCACAGCACATTCAAGAAGCAACCAAGGATTGCATAAATAAGTGCAACAACAAAACAATATTACTCTCTCTCCTCTCTTCTCTCACTCTCTAAAATCAATAAAAAAAATTTTAAAAAGAAAAGATACCAACAACTTTACATAATACTAATTAGCACTCATTTCACTTTATTACAATTAATTATTTGCATGTTTATCATTGCTGCTGAGCTTCTCGTTACCAAAACCTTTTTTCTTTTGGCTGAGATTACTAGTTGAGCACTAAAATTTACTTTCCCCTTCTTCCTTAGCATTAGAACCCTGACTATTAAAGAATAATATTTAGCTTCCGGCCAGAATGGAGGCGTAGGTGGAAATGCTTCACTCCCTCATACAATCAAAAGAATGGCAACAACAAAGTTAAAAGCAAAAAATAACCAGAACTGCCAGAAAATCAAACTCTATGGAAGTCTGACACCATGGAGTTGAAGAAACATTCACCCAGACTGGTAGGAGGGCAGAGACAGGAAGCCAGGGCTGGGCAAGGATGCATGACAAGGCAGCAGCTGGTGGACTGGGCAGTTCCTCATTCACATGCAAATGAGCTGGGAGGAACAACTGGGGAGGGAGATAGATCACATAACTCAAGGTTCCAGTGTGGGGAAATAAAGCCTCAAAACCTCTGACAGAAAAAATCTGTGGGGGTTGCGGCAGTGGGAGAAACTCCCAGTCTCACAGGAGAGTCTGTTGGAAGGGCTCACAGGACCCTAGAACATATACAAGCTCACTCACCTGGGAATAAGCACCTGAAAAGGCACAGTCCTGAAAAGCAAGAGAAGTGACTGAAAACAGGCGAGAGCCAAGCAAGCAGCATTGTTCCTTCTCTGACCCCTCCCCCACATATAGTACCAAAACACAGCCAAATGGTTGTCCCACTCTGGTGAATACCTAAGGCTCCGCCCCTTACAATGTAACAGGTGCTCCAAGACAAAGAAATATGGCCCCAATGAAAGAAAAGATCAAAACTCCAGATAAAGAGCTAAGTGACAAAGAGACAGACAACCTGTCAGATGCACAGTTCAAAACACTGGTAATCAGGATGCTCATAGAATTGATGGAGCTTGGTCGCAAAATAAAGGAAGAAATGAAGGCTATACTAAGTGAAATAAAGAAAAATATCCAGGAAACCAACAGTGAAGGGAAGGAAACCAGGACTCAAGTAAACGATTGGGAATAAAAGGAAGAAATAAACATCCAACCAGGACAGAATGAAGAAACAGAAATTCAAACAAATGAAGAGAGGCTGAGGGACCTCTGGGACAACTTTAAAAGTTCCAATATCCAAATCAGAAGGGTGACAGAAGGAGAAGAGGAAGAGCAAGAAATTGAAAACTTATTTGAAAAAATAATGAAGGAAACCTTTCCCAATCTGTCGAAGGAACTAGACATGCAAATCTAGTAAGCTCAGAGAGTCTCAAAGAAGTTGGATCCAAAGAGAAACACACCAAGGCACATCATAATTACATAATCCAAGATTAAAGATAAGGAGAGAATCTTAAAAGCAGCAAGAGAAGAGAGAGTTACCCACAAAGGAATTCCCATAAGACTATAAGCTGATTTCTCCAAAGAAACCTTACAGGCAAGAAGGGGCTTGAAAGAAGTATTCAAAATCATGAAAAGCAAAAACTTATATCCAAGATTATTCTATCTAGCAAAGCTATCATTTAGAAATAGAAGGGCAGATAATGTGTTTCCCGGGTAAGATCAAGTTAAAGGATTCATCATTACCAAGCACTTATTATATGAAATGTTAGAGGAGCTTTTCTAAGAAAAAGAAGATGATCAAAACTATGAACAGTAAAATGACAACAAACTCACAACTATCAACAACTGAACCTAAAAACAAAAACA
Source organism: Macrotus californicus (assembly GCA_007922815.1). NCBI lineage: Eukaryota > Metazoa > Chordata > Mammalia > Chiroptera > Phyllostomidae > Macrotus > Macrotus californicus. Next base: position 27,732 of record VMDR010007391.1, on the reverse strand, counting down.
AAAACAAACTAAGCAAACAACTAGAACAGGAACAGAACCACAGAAATGGAGATCACATGGAGAGTTATCAGTGGGGAGGGGGAGGGGAAGAATGGGGAAAAAGGTCCAGGGAATAAGAAGCATAATTGCTAGGCACAAAATAGACAGGGGGAAGTTAGTATAGTATAGGAATAGTATAGGAAATAGAGAAGCCAAAGAACTTATATGTATGACCCATGGACATGAACTAAGGCGGGGGGGTATGCTGGATGCGGGCAGAGGAGGACAAAGGGGAGAAAAATATGGGACAACTGTAATAGTGTAATCAATAAAATATATTTTAAAAAGAATAATATTCAACTGAGTACATTTTAAAGATCTTATTGGCTTTATTTAGCCCTTCATGAATTGGGCAGCATCCAACTTAGCAGAAAGGAGCCCTGAGGAGCAGCACAAAATTAAGGGCTTTTATAGGCAGAAGGAGCAGGAACAGAGAAGTCATTCAAGGATGAGCAGATTGGTTATTGCAAGGTTACTTTCCTTAAATGGAACAAATGGAAGTCCTCAAGCTGGGTCAGGTAACCTGTGCTAAGCATTTGGTTGACCTATGCCTTTCTTTCTTAAAAGAACCAAGTATAGAAATTTAGTTATGTTTTGGTGTGCTAACATGGGGCTTAGAATGAGTAACTCCATTTTGGACCTAATCTGGTTATTTTAACGTGACTTTTTTGCTGAGCAAATGACAACAGAATAAAGTGTAGATCTCTCAGCCTTCCATGTAGCTAGGCATATGAGTAAATTCTAGCAAGTAAGATGTAAGCCAAATTACTAAGTGGAGATTCTGGGAAGACTCCTTAAAAGGAAGAGATACCTTCTCTGCTTTGCTTCCATCTTTCATCCCGCTGCCTGGGAAACAGATGTAGTGGCTGATGTTTCAGCAACTATCTCGAATCTTGAGATGACATGAGGGTAGAAACCAAAATAGGAGAAAAAGCAGGACACTGGATCCTTGATGGATTTTTGGAGCGCCCATCCTCTGAGCTGCTTACCTACCATCTTATTTTACAATACACAAGAGAATAGATCTGAGTGTGCTTAAGCCCCACAGTTAAGTTTTTTAAAATAATAATTAAATCTGTTAATTTCTGAAGCACATCCTAAGCGACAGTCATTATATTTTTGTATTCACAACAGAGAACATGGTACCTAAATTGGTAGTTGTTCAAGATATATGCACTTTCAGTTTTATTTAGTTACTTGTACTTGCTTTATTCCAGAAATAATTAAAGATGGGGTGCAAAATAAATGTCTGGAAAGACTGAACTTATACCAGTTTATCAAGGAAGAGCATAAAGGCCAACTCAGGAGAACAGATGCAAGAATGGAGAGTCAGTCTTCAGGACGTAAAATCATAAAAGTTAGTCAAATGAATGTAAAGGCAAATGTCCTTCCTTTGCTGAGAACAAAACCTGGCAAAATAATTTTAAAATATGAATAATAAAATAAAATAAAATAAACAATTGTCTCTAAGTATGAGTTGCTAATACAGGACAAAAATCAAATTTAAAGTGATGGTGGAGAATTGTCCCATATCAAAAAGCAGGGAAAGGGCTGAATTGTATAAGTGGTGAGTAGCATTTGAGGCAATAAAAGGAACAACAAAATTGTGACAAAAATAGGCTTGGTCAGAGAACCACATGCTAATCAGTACTGGTAACTGATTTATTTAATAATCACTGATTTAGCAATTCTTCTGTGCCAGGCACTATTCTAAACACTACAAACATTAATTCATTAATCCCATATAACAACTGTTTGAGTAGTTATTGTCCTATGTTTATTTCTCAGATGGTGACACTGGAGCCCGGGGGGTTTATGTTTCTTGTCCAATATAACACAGCGAGTGAAGGAGTAGGGTTTCAGCCAGAGACCAACACTTTTAAGATGAAAAGTGACAGGCATTATTGTTCCTTCTCCTAAGGCAGTACTCAGCGCACTGACAGGCAGACCAGCTTCCTGGCACTTTAAATCTAGCTCACATTTTGAAATTGTGGAGAAAAGGAGGGAATCGGGAAAATGCTCGGAGAAGGGTAAAAATGAAAAGTCATGGGATGAAAAGCTGGACCCCTGAGGAAAAACCAAAGAGGGTGAATGCATTTAAGTTAGAGAAGAGGCCATGGCCATGAATTTGCCAGCCTCCAGTGAGAGAGTGTGGTTGGGGGAGAAAGGACTAGTTGGCTGTGAAGGCCATAAAGGAAGGTGTTGGAAACTCTGATGGTGGCAGTTCTTAAAATGATGATAGCTGATATAAGATATAAAGTCTATGAAGATTTTATAAACTACTTGTATCACTTATTCCATATATATCCTTCTGATCTAAGCCTTGAAATCCACATAAGTCCTGAATGCTTTCTCTGCCTTTCTCCTTGTCTGCCTGGGAACTCTTCAAACTCTAAGATTCTGCTCCAGTGCCGTGCCCCCTTGAAGCTGGAGAAGCCTCACTCTGACCCTTTTGAACACAGTTGGCTGGAGGGAGTTTGGAAATCAGCAGACACTTCTACTCAAGACAGAAGCCAAAGCAAGCTGTCAAGATGGGTGTTACCCGTTGTTTTTTCTTTAGAGAACTTTGCCATCTATGGCCAGAAGACATCATCGTTGATTCTTTGAACTTTGTCTTTAAAAAGGTAAAGAGAACATCCCTGACCCAGTACTTGAAACAATAGGAAGACAAAAAGAAGGGGGAAATTTGACTGTGCTCTTCACAGTTTCCTTGAGAATTTTTAGTGGTTTTATTGCCGCCTTTGTACTTTGGCTATGACCTCTGTATACCCCAAGGTCAGGTCAGCTTTGCTCATAGCTTATGGATTAAACCCCTTGGACCATGCTAGAGCCTGAGCTTTAACTGATCTCAAGGACATGCGCTCACACCTGCATAATCTTTTCTTTTGCTTTACAGGGAATTGGAGGTGGAGGGGGGACTCCTTTTTAAACCTAAGTTTCAAAAGACAGCAGCTAGAATTTATGCTGAAGTGGAGTAACAGGCTTTGGAGCTGAGTAGTGTCCTAATACAGGTGAAATGCATGTATTGATTACCTAAAGTTAAAATAAAAGCAATTTTTCTCCCCATTTCGACACATTGCAGCTTTTGGCCTATCCACTTATAGCTAAAAAAGCATTCTTTCCTGATAATCAAGCTTCAGCTGTCTGAATTTCAGGCCGAGCCTCTCCTCCTGAGCTCCACTGAAGAGCTGCTTTAATTAACCATTATACCACAGATGTTATTGATTTTTTTTTTTTCAAATCTGGTTGAAACATCATTGTGCTGGATCATGGCCAAAACTAAGGCCCGAATTTGTGTGTGTGTGCTGCTTTTACTCCTTCTGCATACCTTATTAGTCTCCATGTCTGTTGAGTGCAATTCTTAGCATTAACTCAGAAAATACAGAATTGATTTTTAGCCCAGTAGCCGTGATCTAAGGGCTCCTAATTTGAAATCTGAAAACCTCAGTTGCTAAGGAAGTCTTTCTGCTGTTACTCTACACTTCCTTGAAGTAAGCTTTTGATTCTTTAATTTAAAAGATCTCCCTCTGCCTTGTATTTCTCTCTCTCTCTCTCTCTCTCTCTCTCACACACACACACTGGAGGTTTCGCAGGAAAAGGACCCGGTCTTTGCATTTGGAACGTGTTTGCTGTGAAAGGTCCCCAGAGCCTGTCCTTGTTTGTCCAGAATGGGTGGCTGGAGGCATGAAATTTTGAAATTGAAATATCTCGACACTTTCCATATTTTGAAGACAATTTAGAAGAACCTGTGCAATATTCCCTTGGAGCGAATTGCAGGATATCTGAAACTACGGGGCATTGGTGTTACTTTTACAAAACCATCTTCCAGTGATGAGAAACTCAATAACCAAACAATCACAGTGGGTTCCTAAATTCTGATAAGGTTTCTGTGAGTTTAGTGATACATTCTTTAAACATAATTTGAAGCTTTTAAAATACTGTAATGGCAGCTCTTGACCTTTAAAAAAAATCACATAGAGCAAGAGGTGGTGAAAAATGTTTATTTACTCTGCATTAGTGGCTAACCCCCCGTTCCTTCCTAGAACCGGTAGTTCTTTTATACTTGGGAACTCACGCATGTCACCCCCATTCTTCCAACACGAACCAGACAGGCCCACTTGAGCTGGAGAAACAATGGCCTGCAGTCGGTCCCATGCCTCAGTGAGAAACAACAATGCGGGGCCTCTTGACGGATTCTGGCGTCGCGAGTGGAATCTTGCAATTCAACATGTCTGCTGAACAGAAGTTGGAAAAAGAAAAGATCATCTTGTAAACAATTAATTAATGTTTGTCATGAATTATCATTTTTACTTCCTTCTCAAGAGGCTCAAAGGGAATAAAAAGGCATTTTTGCAGGTGGTGGCATTCAAAGTAAGGGCAATCAAAGGTTTGAGAGCTGAGGCACAGCACTCTGAGTCTCTAAGGGTGAATGGTGCTAGGATTAGAGCACAGCGGGGGGTTGAGGGCTTCAGGTGTGAAGCTTAATGTTTGTGATCAGCAAAAAAAGTCTTGAATTTATCTAAACTGCTCTTCTGCTAACAGTACTTCTAGCACATAAATGTTCTGAAACTGACAAGTGTTCTCATTGCTCTCCTAATGCAAACATGATCTGCATTTGAAAGATGCATCCCTCTTGCCTAATTTAGAATGTGCATCACAAAGAGCGTTAGATGATGACCCCACAAAGAGATCTCCCTCTCTCTCCCTCTCTTCCTCTCTCTCTCATGCACACACACAAACTGGAGATGTGCATGCTGCATGTGTATACACGCATGCAAACTGCCTCTTTCTTGCCTGCATCTTCTCTGAAGCTTCCAGCAAGAATCCAGTAGGGTAGTTTTTCTCTGGATTCCCAAGCCAGAGGTTGAAAACTAGATGACTCAATAGCCATCTGACCAAGGAGTTCCTCTGAATACTCTACATGAATAATTCCTTTTCATTTGGTTGGGATAATCGCCTAGAATTTATCATGCTGCATTTTAATTTGTAGTTCTCCTTCCATCCCCAACAGTTCTATTAGGAGTAAGACATAGAAAGTTACCCAATATATAAAAACTTAAAACACGTACACATTTACAACCAATGATATTAAAATTTTCTAAAGAATTATAGGTAATGTTTGCAACCCCTAGGACCAATAACCCAGATGGGCATTGTCGATGGTTACAAGGTTGCTAAAATCCATACAAATACATCTGATTGCTTCACGAATCCTCTCCATAATCTACTGCTGAACTCTAATTAAAAACTCATTTTCTCTTCTGGTATCATCGATAGATCTCATCTACTAGAAGACCTCTAAAAAGAAATACTAAGTGAAAGGTTAATAAGACACGACTTAGTGAAAATCAGTCATAGGCAAAACTTGGAAAGACCGAGATAAACCTGAGATTCTTGAGGTAATTCTTAGTCTAACCTTCCAAAATTTTCCACTATCCCATGGTACCCACTTATTTTTTTCTGCATTCATAGTTTGTATTTCCTTTAGTATTCACTCACCATAAGATAATAAGCACTTTCTTTGGGCACCAAGCCTCCTCTTTCCTACTGGAGTCCAAGGGGGCTAGGGTGTTAAAGAGAAATGTAAGCTTATGTTTGCTTCCTCTTGACTGGGCTCCTCTGGAGCCAACAAAGCCGCGCATTGCCCTAGACCTTTGTGGTCACCACCCTAGACCATGTCATGGGGTTTTCCCTTGAATCCAAGTATGTAATATAAACTTGTAGGTTTAACTTAGGAAAGACCCCAAGAAACTATATCAGAGGATGGGAACAAAGGGCCAGACTAGGATATAAGCTAAGGAACATGGGAAGGAGTTTTAGAAGAATTAGAGGAGAAAGGGACCCAGAAGGAAAGAAACCCAGCACAGCCTCTGAGACAGAATAGAGCTTAAGGGGTCCCTTTCCTGAAATATCTGGAAACTCTTGAAGTTAACATCACTTGGGTAAAATGATTGACAAGAAAAAGTAAATTCATTTCTCATAATTTATTAAAGTTCTCCAAACTCAGAGGTCCATCAAAAAGTATTTAGTTTGGTTCCCCACTTTTTAGAAAGATGTGAAAATCCCATGAAAAGCCTAAAGCCAACTGCTTTAGAATCACATGTGAACACAGTGAAAATGAAGTAGCTGTGGCTGTGATTCAATTGGGAGGAAGAGTGTTCCAGGCAGCCAGAGCCCGCACCCGGTATGGAAAGGAGGAGCACTTCAGACCTTTGTCGGGTGCACTGAGCTTGTTTCCAGGTCCCAGAATCAGGGAACTTCGTCAGCGTCTGTTACTTTGGTGGCCTGTCTCTCTGAACCTGATGTCCAACAACGTTCAGCAGGCGGCACTCTGCAGAACAGATCATTTCTCTGGAGGAGACGAGGCTCACCTTTATTCCCAGCCTGCCTCATGCCAGGCTTGATGCCGTGTGCTACCATTTCTTCTTACCGTGGTACTTTGGATGCTTGAGGTGGCACTCCCAAGTGGGAATGAAGGGGAGAACTGAAAAGTCTCCAAAAGGATGAAAACTGGAAAGTCTGTGTGGATTTTATAGGTATTAGTTTAATTAGTCTAGACCTGACTGGAAAATGTTTTACTGTAGGATGAGTTTTTACAAAATTAAGAGCACTTAGCTTTAAAATAAATGGCATTGATTAATCCAACCATAAAAAAATGTGCAGAAAAGTACCAGCCTGCTGCCCTCTCCCTAGCAGGAACGACGTAGATTAAAAAGTAGATGGCAATGGGTATTCTTTTTTTTTTTTCAATGTAAACAAATAGATTCTAGCAAGTAGTTAGCTGCAAGTTGCATTAACCCACAGTAACAAAGAATCATTTTAAGTAGTAAAAGCAGAGAATAGTTTTAAGGAATATTACTAGGGACATACCTACTTCCTTCTATAGCAGAAAAACAGTTATTGCAATAAAGGTCTCCTCTAAATTGCTGATAAATGCCAACCACCCAAGAATGCGTTGAGGATGAAAGAATTAAAAATCACCACTTGAATGGCTCTCCTGGTTGGATCTGTCTTTTCCAAAGGGACTGACCTTTCCGGAACTTCTGTCTACCTGAGAGGTCCCACCCACCCTGTTACTGTTTTAAGGAGAACTGAGAAAGGCTCCTTGCGGCCCCCGCCCTCCCCCACTATGCCACCACTGTGTGCAAGTGCTTGAAATTAATCAAGGGCCCCTTCTAGGAAAGGGATTCCTCTTTGACAGAAGCGGAACTGGACACTCCTCTGCCTTTCCGCATCCCTTTGCCCTGCCGGTGTCTGGCTCCCCAAAGCTCCCCAGACAAAGCCACAGGACTCTGGGGGAAGCTGTTAGAAGCCACAGACCTGTCTTTGCCAGACAGCTGCTGTTTGAACCCAGCTCTGACCGTAAAATCAAAAGTGGGTCCGAGGGAAGCGGTAAACACTGTGCAATGAGCCTTTTGAAGGCAGCTGATGCCTCATTTGGGGTGACATGCTGTGGCTGATGAGTGTGGATGATGTGGGGTTTTCGATAAGTGCCTCATCAGTATCCTCATCATGCTCGTGTTGCTCCGCCGCGGCGTGTGCCCTGACTTGATTGTAATTGCCCGAATCTGCTCCCGCTGCTCAGGCGCGCACAGTAATATGCAATAAAACAGCAAGAAGTGAATGTTAACCATCTGAGTTCTGACACGGCGGCTCTGCAGTTCAAGATCTCCATTAAGGGAAAAAAAAAAAAAAAAAAGCCTGTAAGAAGAGAAGGAATCGACAAAATTCCAAGCTCTGTGTCTGTGATCAAAAACAAAGTCCAGAAATTCAGGCGCCATCCTAGGTCCTCACGGGTAGAGAATAACAGGTAGTTTCCTGGTATTTATTATTTATTTATTTATGATTTAATTTTTTTTACCTCCCAGGTGTCCCTGCTTTTGCTCATTAGCTCTGATAGCGTGCCCTGCTGTTGCCTTCCCCAGGTGTGGATGGTGGTCCACTTTCCTCAGAGTAGGCAGCCAGAGTCTGCCAGTGCCCTGGGGGATGCAGTGGGCTGTTTCAGATCCTGGATTTCTAGACCCACTTTTCAGTGACTCCAAGAGGCAGACACCTGAAGCAGTGCTTAATCAGATCGCCCCCGGCTGACTAGCTCGGTTTGTCAACTTCACCAATGTTCAGGTGACATAAGTTGTCTCTTCTGTGCTTTCTGCAGTCCCCACATGCCTAATGAGCAGGCCTCATTCAGTACTTTGAAATTAAAACTTGCAGTGTTGTGGGCACTGGGGAACCAAACGCTGGGGACGGGGGTATAGGGTAGATGATCCCCAGGACTGTGCATTTAACCTTCAACTGTAAGAAAACTTCTGGCTGAGAAATGAGACCTTGGTCAGGTGTGTGTGCAGTGAGTGAAATATTCAGGGAGGGGAGGGATTGTAGTTTATTTTTAAAGAAATAACATGATTTTCTTAGTTAAGTTAGAATTTGTACGAAGGTATCATTTTTTGTCTGAATTTCAGTATAGAGTCTAATGATAAATATGCACACTTGAAAATCTAATTTCAATATACAAAAATAACTTCGATCTACTTTTCTTAGCCTTCCCTCCCTTTCTTCTACCCTGGAATGAACCATAATTGCTTATCATTTGGAGGTAAAAGCTACTATCCTGCCTATTGTCTACTTAGGAGCACTTCTTAAAGCTTCTCAAAGAAAATACCATATTCTTTACAGTTTCCTGTTAATTGAGTCCTTTGGAAGCCAGTAGCAATGGTAACTTCAGAATGAGATTTTAATTACATATAGAAACCTTTATCATTGTTTTTCATTTTAAAGAAAGTAGGGTTTGCTTGAAAGCATTTATTCTTTCTTCCCCTCCCCATTTCCAATAGCAATGTCTTTTCAGAACTTTACAAATGCTGTTTGTTTGGATAGTGGGTTTTCTCCTTGCTTAAAGAAAAGAAGAGAAAAGGGGGAAAAAAAGCCTCACATCTGAAACTAATGAATTCAGCCTGTACTTCCACTTGGAAGCCCCTATACAGATGGGTTTCATTAACTGTTTGAATATCTCTATCAGTAACTGCTCAAGAGAAACAATTCCTGCCCACATGGATAATTAATAGAGCACTTCACAGGAAAAGACCATCTCTTACTGGAACTACCTGGCCCTTGCTTAGCAAACCTGTCAGGTTCCAATTCTTTCTGCAGCCAGAAAGCTCCTCTTCTTAGGGAATGGCTGGCTAACCGCTTGCCCACAACTGCTGCAGGTCCTACCAAGGCCCTGCCTGCATGCCTGGTAGATGCAGCGTGGGTCTGCACCGAAGAGAATACAATTACCCTGTGGCTGGCACCCTCAAGAATGCTGTAGGAGGCAGCCTTTCTCTCCACTCCAAGGATATGCCCTAGCTTGGTGCTCAGCACACCCTCTCTTTGATATTGGCCTTATCCATCATTTATTGATAAGGCAAGATTTAACCCTGGGTTTTTGGTTCAGAGTCCCACGTGTGGTCATTACATTGCAGCTTTGAAACACACCAGTTCCGGTAGAGAAAGTCTTTCCATTTATGCCCTGCCTTACCTAAGTGTGTCACGTTAGCCGTGCTATGCTTACTCACTACTATATTTTTTTATTTTAACAAGTGGCTGAATTTCAGCAGTGGGGTGATTCCAGGATAGAATTCTGGCTCTTCTAATTAATTTGGCAATCTTGTGCAGTTTATAAAAGATGTTCCCTTAACAGGTGACATACAAATGAAGGAGCATTAGGATTTTTGACCTCTTAAAGACAGGCATATTAAATGAATACAATTTTCAAACAGGGTTTTTATATATTCTTTAATTAAATGTATTGGGCCATTGGTTAATAACATGTACATTTCAGGTGTGTACAACATTATAAGTAGACATCTGTATACTCTACTGCATGCTTACCACTCTAAGTCCAGTTGCCTTTCATTACCATATCTTTGACCCCAAAACAGGGTTTTTAAAAGCCTAATAGAATACAAACTGTGTTAGAAAAGCAAGATTGGATAAGCTGAGTAAGTGTGCGGACTTCAGTGACAGTGAGAGCACTCTACCTCAGGGTGCTGCTGGAAGGAAGAAGTTAAACCAAAACATGTTTTCAAATATTCGAACATTACCTGGAGGCTAGCACCCTCCTTTGCAGAAACTGACGTTTGTGCCATTTTTTTCCAGAAACCGATGAGAAAGAATTTGCAATAAACAAATGCTAAGCGATTTATAAAACATTCTGGTGCAAGGGAGGTTTTTAAGATTCTATCCTTAACTAATATGTATTCATTAAATATGATAGCCCAGAGAAGTAGCATTGAAAAGAAACTACATAGAAGTTTCTAGATATAGAATATGTCTAAGCTTTTAAATGTGTAGTCCTTCAGGTATTGTATGTACAGACACACACACGCATGCGTTCATGTAAATCTCAAGTAAGGGTTTGAAAGAGAGTTTGCTCCCAAGTAGTTTTCTACATAAGCAATTAAGAGAAAATAGTGAAGGGAAGAAAATGAATTCTGAAATGCAAAAAGCTGTTGTTAAATGGCAGGTTTAATCAATAAGAATGAGTAAGTCAGCTTTTAGGTGGTATGTCTCAGCAAACGTGATTGGTTTCAGGCTGGTAAGTTTCGGCTGTGAATTCTGAAGAAGTTCATTTCAGAAAGGTTCCAGGAAAAAAAACCCTGCAGTAACATTTCAGCATTAATAGATGGGGTTGCCATGGGCACCAGAGAGCTCAGGATAAGGACTGCTGCCTGAGGTTACTTGTGGGGGATGGGCATAAAGCAGGAAGCACAATATGTGGGGCCTGGCATCATCAGCTGAATGGTAGTGTCTTCATTCCATCAGGATTCAAAAAATGCTGTCGAGTGTTGGTCCATGGAAGAGAATAGGTCTATACACTTGTGATGTGCTTGTGAAGTGAGAAAAAACTGATACCCTTGCGTTTATAAAGAGATAAACTTAAGTTCCTTGTCCAGGTAATGTGAGAATCAGTTGCCCCATCCTGGTCCTGCTCCCACGTGCTGTAGCTTAGGGAAGTGACTGGCCAGGGTGTCCCTCCTGATTGCAGGTTAGCTCAGGTCAGAAGTAACCCCAAGTTGCAAATATGGATGGAATTTGGTAAGTTCAGGTGGCCCTGGGCCAAAACGAGCAAAAGAGTCAGGGAAGGACTAGTTCACTCCAGAGTCAAATCTGGAATTTGAGTTTATTCACGCAGAGATTTGCAATAGCCCAAATAGGTGATTACCCCTCCTGATGCTTGGGACCACCCACAGCAACCTGGACAGACCCCAAAGGATCAGAAATAAAATGTGACATCAGGTTGGAACCACAACCCTGGGGTTGAAAAGAGCAGTTCAACTTATTATATTCCATTCCATAAACACAGAAGGAGCTCTATGGATGAATGATAAGTTCATGGGATAGAGCCTGTTAGTATCAGCATTCTAAGAAGGGTGTCCTCAAGACCACGAAAGCGATGGTTGTTCCAGGTACGGGCAGAGATGAGCAAATACTCAAACGTTCATGAATAAGACATTCCTGTCTTTCCTAAACTTGGGACTAAAGAGAGTAGGTAACAATTTGATCTTTATGCGTTCTTTTAGCCAATAAAGAGAACTTTTAAAGAAAAAAAAAATCCATGGAATGAACTAGAAATGTGCCTCAAGACAGACAAAGGGAATGCAAAATTAAATTTTTGATGTGAAAGGGAAGACACAATGAAACTCTCTAGAGGAGATACCTTGGGAAGAAATTTCAATTTCACTGTTTTCTTTTCTTTCTTGCTTGCTTTATTTTTTCACAGATATGCTCTGTGAAATGCCTGAAAGCCTTTTTATTCTTTTTCTTTTTACTATGTGGTATACATTTATTTATTTTCTGTCTCCCTTCCATATTGAAGCAGTTCCCATTTTTCTAGTTTTGCTTCTGACACCAGGCCGTGACCAGCAATGCCTTCCATTGAATCCTTTCTTTGGTCTGCTTAGTTGTCTCATTTCCTTCCCTCCTCTCTCTTCACCTCCTCCTTACCTCTTATTAACCCTTGCAGTTCCAGGTACACTGTGACTCTCGTAAAGACACACTTTTCTCTTTTTTATCAAGCCTACCCTATTTTTCAACATCAACTCAAGTTTATGTCCATGATTCTATTTAACTAGGTTCATGGACTCAATCTTCTTAGAAAACAGGGAACTCTTACATTAATTTATTATACATTATATAATCTTGCCTTTGTTTTGAGGGTGCTTGTAAGATGCTATTTTCCTTAGGAGAATAGAGTATATTTTAGCCTGGGTATCGAACTTCTTCACAAACAGCTTTAGATTGGATTAACCTGCGAAGTCACTGACTTCCAATGGTCTCTGACACTAGGTTATGACATGATTTCACATGACATGATGTCCTTTGCTAATTTGCCATATGGTTTTTCTTATGGAAGGGTGACGAGTCTTCCATTGGGCGGCATTTATGTCAAGAAAACATCTTTAGGAAGCCAAACTTACGAGAGATGAACTAAAAATTAAAATGGCCAGACAATTTCAATGTCTTAATTAAGCTCTTTTTCCACATACCTACATGAGCATGACATTTGGGTGTTTACATAATTATTCACCATAAAAATCCAAATTTACAAAGAAGAGTTATCTCATTTACAGTACCCACCCTAGTTGTGAATATTTGCTCTTTGCTGTACTCTTCCACCAATTTATATCTGAACACTATATTTCTCTCTATGATGCTCTGAAACATTAAAGAGAAAATAATAATCTTGAAAACCAGGGATGATCTTTGCTTATGGATATGGAGAGGTAAGCTTTTCTTTAAATAGTATAAAATAAAGTGAGAGAATGTATAATATCTAAATGTGCTTATTTATCAGAAAAAAAGTCTTCCTTTAAATCTAACCAGGGAGGAATTTTTTTAAAAAAATTCACATTTTGACTAAGTATTCACAGTTTAATGAACTTATTGAAAAATTGAGAACAGTGGGTGGGCTGGACTGAGGAGGGCAAAGGGGGAAAAATTGGGACAACTGTAATAGAATAGCAATAATTTTTTAAAATTGATAAATGTGGTGGCATATTCTGCATGACTCAACAGGGAGATTTTTTACAAACTTAATCAACTTGGAAATTTCTTTTTTAGTGGTCTTTTCTACTTTGGAAATAAGGCTTACAGAAAGCACTTTTATTTTTTCTCTTTCAAGGAAAAGTTTGCCTTTACTATAACAGAAATAATTCTTTACTTTTAAAAACATTTATAGAAGCAAAGCTTTGAGTGAATAGAAACTGAAAAACTTAGGGATAAACTTTTTGGACATATCTCAGTGACAAAGGAGTGTTATTTTTGTGACAATATAATCACAAGTAGAGTACATTGAATACATGAGGAAAATACTATACTCAGAATAAATTAAAATATGAAATATTGAGAAAATCTTAGCAACTATTTAATGTAAGATTTAAAAAATATATTTTTAAAGTTATATTTTTCCAAATTCAGAAAATATATTAACTCTACAGGCTCATGTACCCCTAAAAATGATGAAATAGAGAACTGATCTTCACCCCACTATTTTAAAGTAGTCACAAAGCTGAAAATAGTTTTGCATCCAAAGGATTTGTTCATGCACCACAGATAAGTTTTTATGTGTTACATTCAATGTCAAAAAGTGTACGTAAAAATTACTAGAGAAATAGTTACAGGCAAATTATCTTTTTGCCTTCGGAGGAGCCTCTGTGTTTTATTTCAGTATTCTCTTTCCTCTTAGTCATCACGCACAGCACAAACTTTCATTTTCGTCATTTGGGCGTGAACAATAATATTTTAATTTCCACTGTGTTCCAGGGGATTTTTAGAACTTCTCTTATTCATGAATTCGAAGGTATTGTTCCAGTAAAACGTGCTTTCAGGATTGCTGAGGATGCCATATTCCTTTAACAGGCAACAGTCATTTTCTCCGACCGCGTTCTGTTTCTGGGTCAGTCCAACAATTACATGCGATCGGTTTGTGTCATTGCCTCCGGGATTCCCTGTCTGCTCTGCACCACTTTTGACCATTTCATTTTATTCAACATACTCCCTAATTGCCATATCAAAGCTTTACGAGAACTCATGTTTAAATATAATGCATTTGACCATAAAATCATGCATTTGCAGTTGAGTATGCATTTACATCCAACTTGTAGCTTTAATTTTCATTTAGGAGAAAAGCCTCATATTTTAATGCAGGTTTTGAATGCAGATTTACTATAAAATAAGTGAATAATAATGCCAGGTTATTTTGGAAAGTGTTCTTTTATGCGATCACTGCATTTAATACAATCACAAAATGGTCGCCCAACAGGTGGTCTTTTCAGAGTGTTAAGCCACAACAATCAGAACAAAAAGGACACCAGAATCTAACGTTCTTCAGAATTTAAAAAGCTGTTCACTTTCTTTTGTTAATTTTCAGAGTTAGCCATGTTCATTATTGTTGAGCCCCAAATGCAGGACATTCTTTTTTGACATTTTGCCCTAAATAGACACTGACCGAGGCTGACTCTCCAACTAGCTTTTTTGTCACGTGCAAGCGGAAACTAGTTGTGAACAATGAGTGTGCATTCTTGGTACTTAAATGGCTAAGGAAAAGACCAGTTTTGACATGCTGCAAATCTGGCAACGTCTTGGTGAACAAAAGTGCATTCGACAAAAGATGAAGTTTCTTTTCCTATATTTCCCCAAAAGTAAGTATTTAATTATGTCGTAACATATTTCCTTCTTCTTCGCCTGGAGAGTTACCTGTCCCAGGGATGAGCTCATTCGCTTTCTGAGGTTAACGGATGGCATTTTGGACTGTAGCATTCAAAGCCTTTTGGGAAGAAACTATTCTTTAACCAATAATTATTCAGTTAAGTGCGAAGGATTACAAAAGTACGGAACTTCATTGTAGAGTTACCATTATACTGTGGTGCTAAGCATTTTATAAGGCGAAGTTGTTTAAGGAACTTCTCGGAAAATTGATAAATATATTTTCCTAAGCAAAAGATCAGGCTACATTAAATACAAGACGGAGAACATTTCAAAGGATTTGAAGTTATAAATCCTCAAGTGAATGAAAGAAGAAAATAAGATATTATCTTTTATGCTTCAAGGCAAGACTTAAAGTTCACCTAAGAGTGAGTTGTTGAATGTCCCAGCCTTCATTGTAAAATCTGTAGAATTTTAGGTTGAGGTTTTAAATATCAACATGCACAAAGCCTGGCATTGTTTGTATTTCTGTAAAGCTAAGTAATCTTTCACTCACAGAAAGAGGCTAGTGGTAGGTGGTTGTGAGAACGTAAATGTAGATCTCATGATATGAATAAATTAAACTAATGTATTATAAAAAAATTCTCATTCATCTGCAACAAATAAATAGGAAGTTAAAATAGCTAGTGTTTTTGTCTGGGTAGTGTCACAAAAATTAAAAAAAAAAACAATAAAAATCTTGCACGTTAGGGTTTTATTTAAAAATATAATGTAGGGAATGTCATGGGCTGCTCCAGATTCAACCAAGTCACCCCACTTTCTGCATCAGCTGTGCTGTTCCCAGAACACTGATGTTCTTCATGGTGAACCTGAAGCACTTGGCATTCTGACTTGTCTGTGCAGTCATCAAAAAGAGATTGCATTATGCCTGGTTGAGTTTTAAAAAGCCTCTCTGTATTACTGTATCTTAATCCTTAACACTCCATAATGCATGTACTATAAGCAGAACTTCCAGTTTCCAAGATTCACAGTCTTTAAAAAAATGGAGCTCTGTGATGCTCATAGCTTTTACTAGACTGGCCTCAACAACTTTCGTTCTTGAAGCATTCCAAAGCTTTCTGGTTTTGAGAATTTCTGGCTAATCATTTAAATTTCTATCTGAATTTCAAAGTAGACTGAAGTTTCCCCATGTAAATTGTAACTTCACTCAAAGAAAATCTGGTAAGAAGAGGCTAGGGATATTATGGCCAAGCCAGAAAAAGACTTGCATCACATCCATGGCTCATACCACTTCCACCCACATCCCATCGGCCAGGCCTCATTGCGTGGTCTGTATCTAGAAGCACGAGGTCTGGGGAAAGTGGTCTTCCCTCATACCCAGAGAAAGAAAATGGTATTGATGAATCTCTAGCAGATCTCAGCCTCAGTGATCTTCAGCAAAAGATTAGAGATCATTTGCTTTTCCTTCCAGTCACTTAGGTAGATACATTTCTAAGCTTGGCCTTCTTCTGCACAGATGTTAGGTATCTTCTCGACGTCTCTGGTCTGCACTGTGGACTGACTCGATCGTTAGCACTTGAGAAGAAAAGGTAAAACATACTGCCAGTCCTTCCAAAGTATTTTTAACTGATCTGGAATTTAGGGACATAGCTTTAATTAGCATAAAGAAAAAGTGTCCTGCTATTTACCTAATAAACAGTGGCCCTTAAACTTGTTTAAATTTATGAAAATATCAAATCTAACCATAAAAATTATATAAATTTGTAATGTATGTCTCTGGAAAAGAAAATGGAAAGGTTAGTTAATATAGACATTATATTATTTTAGTGGTACTAATTAGAATTCAAAGCAAGACTATTCAAGTGTGAGGCTTAACATAGTATATTATATGTTACTGAAGTAGACAAAAAATATGCATTGAAAAAATTAGGACCGGTGCTGGGTGCGAACTATTTGAATAGACTCTGGCTCTCTGGATTATCAAACATATCTCTTTACTTACTTTTAACAGGTGATTATAATTTTTTACCCCCTAGTTCAAAAGTATGAGGAATATGTCTTCAATATGAAGTTTAAATTCAACATCAAGTAGCATGGGCGATGACTGTTCTTTTATCATGCTCTTAGGGAGTTTGCAGTACATTGTAGAGGTAGAACACGGCCATAATTAATTCGAGCAGCTAGTCCAGCCACATGGACAGATGCAATTCACTGGTACTGAGGAAGCTGACTGGGCAGAGAGAATCTATTTCACTGCTGAGACCAACTAGATTTTTCATGATATTGTTATGCTAAGTTGGACATCACACCTTTTATGTTCTCGCCGTTCGTCCTTGAATAAACATCAGCACAATAATAATCTAAATGGTTTGCAAGTGGTCATGAGTAGTTGCCCATCTGCTTTGGACAGAATCAGACAAATCAATTACATGAACATAAAAGCCAAACAAATGTGGGCGAATCAACAACAGAAATGAAATGGATGAACTCTCAAGTTTTGTTCACCATATACAACCTTTTTAGTAACCAAAGATGGGCAAATTACACTCATTAACCTTGAAAAATTAGATGATTTGTACATAATAGGTTTGAAACAATACCTTTCTAGTCCCAGTTTTGACGAGGACTTTGCCCGTGACTGAGCAGAGTTTAACTGAAGGTCTACGAAGGGAATTGTTTCCTCCTAGAGATTATTCAATAAAATTAGCTTGTGTTTGTTTTCTATTCTATGACTCAAACTAAAAAAAAAAAAATTTGCTCAGTTATGTTTAGGTAAAAGTGAACATCGGCTATCCTGGGAGTAGAGTAAGTGTGTATTTAGTTTACAGAAATCAGTACTGAGCCTGTGGGCAGGGGCTTACCTTGAAAGAGGCCAAAGGAAACCCCTTTTAAGCTTCCTATGGGCATTTGTCAAGAAAGTCTTTAAATTATTTATCACTGCCACAACGGAAAATAAAAACCCTATCAACAAAGAAAACTTGCAGGTTGGGATTAAAGTTAAGCAAAATCTGCAACATTCAGCTTTTCTGAAGCATTCTTCTGTAATAAAAGTAAGACTTACTGAGATGTCTTTTCTGGCCCAGAGACTGTTGGGGAGACTGGAACTGGGGAACTCTGAGCGATGTGTTTAAGGTCAAGGTTTTCTGTTTCTGATGAAATGAGACACTTCAATATGACTACATATGGGTTGCTTCCACCCTCATCAGAGAAGCTTCCAATTTATAGACTCTGGGCTGAAAATTCCAGTGGCCATCCTCTCAGAATGGCTTTGGAGGAAGACTTTGGCCACAGGTCCTCCAAACTGAGAAACACCTGTGCATGAAGAGGCGCACCAGCTTGTGCTGCAGAAAGAGAGTATTATGCCGACGTAGAAGGAAGGGTTCTATTGATCGCATTGAAATGGGCTTTGTAAGCGGATAGTTATATTGTGATCGCTGATTTTTATCTGTCGACCTGACTGGGCTGAGGGAGGTCCAAATAGCTGGTAGAACTTTGTTTTGGTGTGTGTCTGTGAGGGTGTTTACAGAGATTAGCATGCGAATCAGTAGACTGAATAAAGATCACCTTCACCATTGTGGGTTGACATCATCCAATCTCTTGAAGGCCTGAATATAACAAAAGGATGGAGGAAGGGCAAATTTGGTCTGTGTTGAGCTGGGACACCCGTCTGCTAATCCTGCCCTTGGACATTGGTGCTCCTGTTCTCAGGCCTTTGGGTTTGGACTAGAACTACACCACTGGCTCTCTTAGGCCTCTAGTTTGCAAGCGCTGAACTTCGGTCTCCATGTTATGTGAGTCAGTCCCTCATAATCAGTCTCTCTCTCTCTTACCTACTCATCCGTCCTATTGGCTGTTTCTCTGAAGACCCCTGACCAAGTCACACAGCTAGGACCTGTTGTCATCAGATGTCACCAGCCAGGACAAAAGATGCCTTGTTCCCCCTTCTGTGCTGCAAATCTACTTAAAAAATCACCACCCAGAAAAATTTTCTTTCCATCCCTACAGTTGTCACTGCTTTTCATGTGTTTCATGCTAACTTGTCTTGAGTGCTTACTCTGTGCTAGGTCCTCTGCTAAGGCTTTGTGTCCTTCATATTCTTCATACCCTCCTACTCCCACAGGTGCTTCCCAAGTGAGATGTGATGTAAATGTAGCACGTTTGAAGCCTTCGGTCCAAATTCTCAGGTTGTCCTGACAGCGTGTCTGGGCAAGCTTTCTGATTTCCATTTGCCATCTTTCTGCATGTTTTTTTTCTTTTTTTTTTTTTTACCAGCACCTGCACACATCTTGATTTCTTAATCACTCTGAGTTGTTGCTTACCATTGTTATGTTTTTAAAGCTCTTCATGCATCAGAATTAATCCAGAGGATGTAAGCTTGGCACTGGGGGAGTTAAAACACTTGAGGAGTAGTGTACGTTCTTAATTAATACAGAAAGAAGAATCACTTATAATTTATTTAAAAATATCCAGCGCTGATCCAAATAATATTTTGGAGTAAATGGGTATGTAGTGAACAGTCTTCTGTGGTTCCTCATTCACCGATTCTTCCTGCTGGTGTGAGGGCTGTTCAAAACAGCACTTCACTTTTTGGTTTATTTATTAAGATCCTGCACTCGACTATACGAAATTAGCCTCCTAGAGGTGAATCACTTCCTACACGGCAAAGAAGAAATCCGTTTCTATAGCAAAGAAGAAACTCCTGCATACATTTCCGAGGCGCGCGCGCACACCGAGATCGCATAGGTTTATTGCATCGCCTATTCCAAGTGTGAAATAGGGCAGCTGGATGTTTAAGTAATGTGGATTGTAGTGTCTGCAAGAGCGATCTCGTTACCACCCATTAGACAAGGGGTCCATCGGAGATGGGAGTGTGATGGGTTTTATTTGGTGAACTTTTAAACTCAAAGCTCTTTAATAATTGAAAAATGGAATAGCTTGGAGGAAAGTGTTTCCCCCCACGTAGGATGTTCTGAAAGCTAATAGCATAACTGCACTGGAAGAGATGTTGAGAGAGCTCTAGTCGGGCCCCGTGTCAGGTGTGTTAAAAATCATCCTGCTGCGAGGTAAAGTCTGCGCTTTAATTATCCGCAAAGTGCTTTGGCAGCGGGACTGTCTCTTCCCTCCCGTTCTCACCGCGTGTACAGGCTGCTGGTTTATTGCCTCGGGGTTTTCCAAGGCTCCCCCGACTTCCCTTTCTTGTAGCTACTGCCAGTCTCTCCGCAAATACATTCCTCAGTAAAGACCTCCTTGGGCCATAGGTTTATTGGCCTAAGTGATTCTGCCTGCAAGCCCAAAGAGGCCAGACAAGGGGCTGAGAGAATTACTGAATTTGGTTTTGCCTCTCTTCCCTTCCTCCTCTCCCATCTTTTTGCTCTGCTGCTTTGTCAACAAGTGAAAAGGCAAAAAAACACGGACCCATGTTTGGACAAACACACATGGCTCGCACCGAGTCCCACAGAGAGGCTAGATATACTTTCACTTTGCTCAACTAAGCAATTTTTTTAAATTTTTGCTTGTTCAGAGACACCTAGTGAAAAAACCTAAGCATTAGTTTACGGGCTGACTCCTAATCCCTACTTCTCATAAGACTTCAACAATTATTCCAGAAACCCTGAGCTCTGACCATGTGCACAGTACTCTATGGCATGTTAGACATACAGCCCTTGTTCTCTTTACCTTCATATCGATGCACCTGCTTCCTGGCTAGCTGGCCTCCGCTGTAAGGCAGGCTAATGAGGGCCAGCATCCCTCCTTGCACCCTTCCTGTCCACGCTTACCAGCCCCTGACGTTTTGGGTAGCTGATGGCCAGTTAACGAGCTGTGTCAGGCAATGATGCAAACAGGCACACGGCTCTAAGATCTCTACCGTGCAGTGGGGAGGCTGGTTGCAGGAAGAAATTCCCTGAGCTCCTCACATCTCATTATGTGGATGAACATGGGCTGTCCAACTGGCCCTGGATTAGACTGTATCTTTCACATGATTTGAGCCTTCAGAGTAACTAGATCTCCCTCCAAAGAGAATCTGTATTCTAGAATTTTTGGCACAAATGTGGGTGAAAGTGTCTTTTGGGGAGGGGAGACCCACTGCCCCCTGTGGCAAGGAGTGTTGCCTTGCCAGGCAGCCAAACCTGCTGAAAGCAGCTGCCATTGGGGGGATTTGAATGCTGTTCAAACCTCCCTGCCCAGTGACAAATACCAGGTTCTGTGAGAGGGGCTGTGCTATACAAGTTAATAAGTGGTCTTCTCTCCTGTAACACTTCATTTTAATATGAGAACCTCAGCAAGAAGGTCAGCTCTTGGGTCCCATAGTTCAATAGAAACTACGTTTATGGCTGTGCTTGTGGTGTCCCCTCAAAATTCAATGGTGATTCTCTCCAAGCTCCATTTTTCTTCTTTTGAGAAGCAAATACCTCTTTGGCTCCTATCAAAAGGGTAATTCCTCATAATTTTATTTATTTTTTAATTAAGTTTTCCCTTTTCTTCTCGTTGATCGTTTCTCCCCTTTAGTGTGTTTTTGTTCAAGGTTATTCAGCCTTTCCCCTCCCCATCTGCTGCCTCAATTGGCTGTGCTACATGTAAGTATATTGGCAGCTCTTTGCAGAGGCAAGAGCATGAACTTCAGAGAGGGTGGGCGAGGGCAGGCTCCCCAGCCGGCCCCTCACAGAGGGCAGAGCTCACCTTTCTAATCTCAAATCTCATGTCTGCGAACAGGGATAATAACATAGTCACCTCTCCGCTTTTTGTAAAGATTAAATGAGATAATTCATGAGAAGGCCCTCATCCTCTTCTGGTTTGAGTGAGGGTATTCTTGATTGTTAATTCCTACCAGCTTTCTTCCTTTTTCTCCGTTTTAAACTCTTCCCTCCATCTTAAGGTTGAGGTAAGGCCTTGGTACTAGGGTTAGTGCTGGAGTTTAGTTCAGAGTTTGGTTTAGGGTTAAGGTACCATGAGGACTAGGGTTAGGGTTAGAGATGGGTTGGGGTTAGAGTTAAGGTCATGGTTAGAAAGTTAAGGTTAGGTTTAGAATTAGAGTTAGTTGAAATTCAGCGAATTGAGTAAAATTGCAGATGTTTGCTATACAGATAATGACCTTAAAAACAGCACTGAAAGAGACTAAAGAGATATTTAGAACAGATCTATGGTGGTTTCTTCAAAGGGGCCCTTTTCTGAAATTTTCCTTTTGAGGCCCAGAGTTTAAGGTTAAGCCCATGTTTTTAATAACAACTTCTTAATCAAGTATAACGTACCTAAGTGTAGTGATCTATTCACACTGGAGCAGAAGCCTCAGTCATTTGGTCAGGCCCGCCCCCTGCTCCTCCCGCTGGCTTCTTTCACTGATTTCTAAGGCCCTTGGGACCTGGGCCCTCTCCCCTCTCAGGGGCACCACTCCCACCCTCCCCCTCTCCCCCCACCCCATCCCCAACACCCAGAAGTGCTGCGCACTCTGCAGCTGCACAAAGGTGATGTGTTGAAGGGATACCGAGATGAATGAGTCAACAAAGAGCACGGTGGTTCCCTACTCCATAGCTTGTCCTGAACTCAGGAACTCCACAGATGGCCTTCTTGCTGCAGTAGGAAAAAGCTTTATTTTTTAATTTAAATACGGGGTGAGGCAAAAATAGATTTACAGTTGTGAGTAGGCAAAACAGTTTATTCTTGTATTAGGATTCATTAATTATTGTTTTATTTTCCATATGAACAGCTATAAACCTACTGCGGCCCAACCCTGTGTATATCTGTATTTGGCTATTAAAGAAAGGTCGTAATTGGGAAATACAGTCAGGGTTAGGATTGTTTCTAAAGTAATTTTTTTTTCCCCATTGGAATTGTCTACTTTGTGATCTATATGTCTGGCGTATTTTTTGGAAGACAAGTTTCTTTTCTATAGATTACAGCTTTGGATGGAAAGCAATTCTGTTAACATATGTGCATATGCACTAGATGTGTCAGGACAGGGAGGGTGGAGAGATAGAAGTGCCCATGTTTCCCTCAGCGTTTCCATGGAAAAACTTCCAACTCTTCGAAACACTGGAGAAGAAATATGCTGAAAAATAAAATTCTGTAACTATAAAACAAATCATGCTGAAACTGTTCACATGGGATGACTTTCCAGAGGAGGGAGACGGACAATAAGCGTGATGTTTAAGTAAATTATGTAGTTTGTTAGAAGAAACTGAGTCTTATGGGGAAGGAAGAAACAAAGCAGGTGAGAGGAATCTGGAGTCTGTGGGGGGAGAGGGACAGAGAAAGAAGTCCTTGGGTCAGGGTAGAACCCCTTGTGGGGTTTGCCACATTTAGGTGAAAACAAAACCCAAACAACAGGATGCCCAGTTAAATGTGAGTTTCAGATAAACAATAAAAATTTACTTAGTATGTGTCCCATGCAGTGTTTGGGACGTCCACTAAGATGCTATTCATTGTGTATCTGAAGTCCAGGTGTAACTGGTGCCTTGTATTTTTTCTGACACCCCTAATGGTACTGAGTGTGAGATCTGAGTGAGGCTCTGAAGGGGAGGGGACGTGTGACAGTACCCCAGGGAGGTGTGCTCCAGGTGAGAGGGGCAGCACAGAGGTACATTCCAGGCGGCAAGGAGGCCGGTATGGCTAGGGCTGAGGAGCACAGTGAAGGTGGTCAGAGATGGAGGGGGCCTGGCAGGTTTCAGCACAGAAGTGATGTGAACTGACTTCGGATTTCAAGGGCTCATTCTGGCTGGTCTGATGAAAATAGAGAACGGAGGGCCAAGGGCAGAGTCAGGGGGACCCTGGGGAGATCTTGGGATAATCCAGGGGCTTAGAGTAATGGTTACTCAAATTGGGGTGGTAGCAGTAAAGCCAAGAGAGATGGTTGGATTTTGAATATATGAGTATTTTGAGGAGACAATAGAATTTTCTGACAAATTGAATGTGGGATATGAGAGAAAGGTAGGAGTTAAAGATAGGAATCGCAGGTGATTTTTTTGGTCTGAAGGCCTAGAAAGTAGGAAGTCACCATCCACTGAGAAGAGAGAAATGTGACGGGAGCGGGTCAGAAGAAAAGATCAGGAGTTGATAAGTCTCAGAAGTGCTGAGTCTGATGTAACTTAAGGCATCTAAGCAGTGACTTCAAGTGCGCCACTTGTTACAGGATCTGGGCCTGGCAGGAGAGGGAAATTTTGCAATCTTCGTAACCTCCATTTAGATCAGCATTGCCCAGGAGAAATGGCTTGTCACAATCCTCTTAAGGAAATTTTTGTTCCATCTTCTAATTTCACTTAGAAAACATCTGTCTTTGAACATATTGTTTGGCTTAGTTTCCTGTCATCATCTATCCATTGCTTTTGAATGATAGGGTTGAGGGGGTGACAGATTTCAAATGTTTCTTCCATTTTTACCCCCTGAAATTCAGGGAAGAGTCTTTTTTCCTACACAAGATCCCCTCTAGTGAGATTTTTCTCAGCTTTGTCTTTGAGAGTCTCACTTTAGGTCATCTTGTTCTTTTAAAATTTGTCTTTTGGCTCTTTCACAATCAGTTGGTGAAGAGGATTTAAAGGCACACAAGTGTCTAGGCCAAGGCTTCCTGGATTCTGAGTTTATGTGGAATATGTAGAATTCCTAATAGAGGAAGGTGACAGGAACATTCAGAAAACAAACATTTTGAATCTAATATATCTAAGGTCGTTAAATATCAGGGACCTAAAATCTGGGGCTAGCTTGGAGAAGGTAAGATCTAAAAGAAGACACCATATTGTAACTTATTCACAAGAAAGATTGTGACGCTTTTTTACAGTTTTTTAACAGGATCTTACAGTGTCAAAAAATTAAGTTGCATGAAATTGTGAAATAGCTCCAAAGCACTGGATTAGGAATGAAATAATTCTGATGTTCTAACTACTTAGCCATGAAGTCTTTGGGCAAATCTTTTCACTTTTGACAGGTCCCAGGTCTCATATCTAAAAAATAAGGAACCAGTTATAGCTGTTTATCCCTTCTTAGAGTAAGAATGAGATATAATTCAGATTAATGTATGAGAAAGCACTTTAAAGACATAACATATTCTATACATTTAAGAGATTATTTCCCTACTGTCAACAGCATTATTTAATCCAAGAAGAACTTCTTATAAACATTAATATAAGACATAAAGGTTGGCTTATTAGCCAAATATAATATAGAGTCAGGGACATACTTTTATTTCTTAAGAGCGTTCTTTCAGCAATAATGGCATTTCTTTAATGAAATTAACATTTTAAATATGAATAATGCCCAATTTCTATTTTACTTCCCATTTGAAGCTTCAAAATTGTAATATCTTGCTGGGAGCCAGAAGTGATCAGGAAGACTCTATGGGGAACAGGCATCTCCCAGGACTGAGCTTGCCTCCCTGTTGCAGACAGCTAGTGTAGTCAGATGAAAGCTGTAAAAACATATTAGCTGATCAATTTTTTAACACATATTCTAATTTCCCCTCTACAGCATTGTCTGTACATCCCTGAACTTTGCACAATACTTGTCCTCTGTTTGGTTTGTTCGTATTTGTTTCTCTCTTTTTTTTTTCTTCACTCAAGAGTAGAGCACATTTGGCATGTGGTTGCTCAATATTTTAAATTGAGCTAAAGTAGTCTAAGGCAATCATGGAAATGTAATTCCCTTGTCAGTGATTGGTTTAAGAAGGTACATGTGATGTACTTCTGACCAATGAGATGTAAGAGAATGTCTCATAAGAAAAGACACCTGGGAGGAAATGCTGTATTTTGCTATGTGTAATGTGCTCTCATGTATAATGAGCACCTATGTTTTGGGCCCAAACTTTCAGGAAAAAAAAATTGTTTTAATTTTAAATTCAATTATTTATTTATTTATATTTAGATACTTTTTTTTTTTCGTATAATGAAGAAATTTTAGCATCTGTTTTTGAACATATTATGGGACAAGAAATTTTAACCAATAAGTACAAAACACAAGAACAAATGCAAGGTATTTCAGGTACTACCCATGTATAATGAGCACCCTTAATTTTTCCTTCAAAAATTTGAGTAAAAAAGTGCATCTTAAATACAGCAAAATATGACTTCTCATGCTGTCCTGCATTGTTCTATCTGGATGTGACTCCTGCGAGTGTGGCAGCCATCTGGCCGCCATGAAGGCCTAAGGTGATAAAGCAGGAAGATGGGAAGAACCTGGGTCTTCAGTAACGAAGAACTAATGAATTAACCAAACCTGGACTTATCACATGCGTAATTATAACCCCCCCTGATGTTTAAGCCAGTTGAGTGGGGTTTTCCTGTAATCTGTATACAATACTGGTATGATATAAAAACCCTAATAACGTGTAGCTTTTCTGGTTATTTTTTTTTCATATATTCTCTTGACTACGTTAGTTATGCTTCTTTGGCATCTCCAGACCCCCCTAGTTTTCTTGAAAAGAGGCAACTGGGATAGTTGTCAGCTGTGGATAAGGACTAAGCACTCTGAGTGTAGAGATTCTGTGTGTTTTATGTATCAGTGTTTACCCAGCCTCATTTCAGTGCTTGTTATTCATAAATGTTAAATGAAAAAAATGAATGTTCCATACTTCCTTTTTTAAAAAAAAAATCGTCATGGCACATTGGGCTGAGAGTCCCAGGCAACAGGCTAAGCTTAACAGAATGCCCTTTCAATTCCCTTTTTCCGATTTTACTCTGTAAAGGTAAATCGAGATCAGAAACCGTGACTTTTTAAGCATCGGGCATATTTTTTTCTCCAGATTTGTTAATTGGCATGAGAGTTCGTCTATGCCCAGCTTTCTATTGAGACAGAAAAATGAGACCAGGATTCCAAGAACAAGACAAAAAAAGGCAGTGAATAGCACTATTTAATAGGCTGCCACAGGAAGGCTGAAGTTCTTCAGCAACAGTGAATTTCAAAGCATACTTACTCCCTCTGCTTTTAAACCTAAATGTTTAAATCAATCGAGATGCTACAGGAAAGAAATGATATTAAAAAATGAATGTACATTTTAGGCTTGGTTATACTTTTCTGTCTGCCACTTGAAACATCTAGTTCTATCCATAATAAATAAATAAGTAAGTAAGTAAGTAAGTAACTTGTTAATTTGCATCCCTGTTTTAAAATTACATTTCAGTAACTCTCTGGGATAGCTTGTTTGCCAAGGTTGGAAGTTAAGCGCTTGCAAGCTGCCCACTCCAGAGGCCACCACACACAGTCCAGGGCATCATCCAAGAAATGAAAGAGTGGGAACAACTTAGGTGTCCCTCCTTTGGGAACTGGACGATAAACTCTAGTCTACTCATATATTTGAAATATTAAATGGCAGTTAAAGTAGGTAAGGTAGAGCTACATAAATCAATGCACTTAAAACTCAAAGGAATGCCCGGTGCAGACAAGGTTTAAGTACGACAGAATTAATATAACACGTTAAAACCAAAAAGAGACCTTAAAAATGCAAGAGAATGATGCATACCAAGCTCAGAATTGTGGTTCCCTTGACGGTGGAGAGGATTGATTTTGTCTGTATCTGTATTTGGCCTAGTCCTTTCAAAATAAAAACTTGAAGTAAACATAGCAAATGTTATTGGTTAAAACTGGGTGGTGGGACATGGGTGTCTGGTACACAGAATGTACTTGGCTGTGTGTCTGAAATAGTTCATACTTCTTTTTTAAAAGGCTACTTTCACAATTCTAGAATGGCAAAAATCTATTATTAACCCCTTCTGTTTGACAGTTTAAACTTATATCAATATTTTAAGTTTAATTTTAGGATAATTTGGAAACATTCTATTTCCTATGCATGTATAGTAGTGTAGATAAAGGTCATCCTACAAATGACAGTTAAAGACAAGAAAATAGCACTTATAATAAATTAAATTTCTCAGATAGTCCTGTGCTTACCAAGAGCTGCAAGTTATAAGAAATAAGTAAGCACATCGGAAGATTTTGGACCACAGGGATGGGTTGTTTTGGAAAGCATCCCAACTTTTTACATGGAGAAAGCAGTCTGCCAGCTACTTAAACATTTAGGATTAAAAAAAA
>VMDR010007390.1:0-40877 GCA_007922815.1 Macrotus californicus | reverse complement strand
AATGCCCATCTTTCAGTAATTGAAAAATCCAGCAGGCAGAACATCAGGAAGAATATAGTTGCACTAAACAGTACCATAAGTCAATTGGATCTAACATTTATTGAATATTTCTTTCAACAATAGTAGAATACACATTCTCCTCAAGTTCACATGGAATATCCTCCAGGATAGACCATATTTTGGGCCATAAAATACACCTAAGCAAAATTTAAAAGAATATCAATCATGAAGTATGTTCTCGGACCACAATGGAATTAAACTAGAAATTGATAACAGAAAGATAGCTGGGAAACCCTAAGATATTTGGACATTAAACAAGACACTCTGAAAAAGACTGATCATACCAAGTGTTTGTGATATGTAGAACTGGAGCTCTGACACACTGCTGATGGGAATATAAAATAGTACAGCCACCTTGGAAACTAATTTCAGGTTTTTAAAAAGTTAGACATGGATCTACTCCATGATCTAGCCATTCGCTCCTAAATATTATCTATGTAATGACTCATACATGAATATTCACAGTAGTTTTAGTTATAATTGTCAGAAACTGGAAACAATCCAAACATCCTTCAGCAGGTGCATGGATAAACAATTGTGGTATATTTACACAATGGAATACTCCTCAGCCATAAAGAGGAATGAACTATTGATGAATACTACAGCCTGGGTAAACCTCAAGATAATTCCTCCGGAAAAGAAGGCAGACAAAAGTGCAAACTAACCTTTAGTGACAGGAAGCAAGTCGACAGCTACCTGAGACTGTTGGCTGGCAGTGGGGTGGGCAATTACACAAGGACACTTTTGGGCGTAATGAATATGGAGCATGCTCAATATCTTGACTGTGGTAGTTGTTACATGGGTATATACCTAGGTCGAAATTTATCAGATTGTATTTAAATATGTGAAGTTTACTACATGTAAATTATACCTCTAGAAAGCTGTTTATAAAATGTATATAATGCAAAGATTCAGGAAAAATTAAATTTATGTATTTCTTTTACCCTGAACCAGATTAAAGCATTTTCCTATGTAAGTGTCTTTTACCAGGTAGTTCATCTGGCTATCACAGCCCACTGAAATTCTAAAACCATGAATAATGAACTTCAGGCACCCCGTCTCATTTTGTTTTGTTCTATAAACTGTTCTTTCAGCACATATTTACTTGGTTATGGTCACAGCAAAGTGAGGGTATGTGGAGAGAAAAGAGCCTCAAAATAAGTGATAGTAGATCAGAAACATTATCTTCTTATACAAAAGACAGCACACTATATTTCTACAAGAATGTATTTTATGTCTACATGTTCCCTGAGCATCTCCTTGCAAATATCAGCTTCTAGAGACAAAAATCACGTTATTTATGAGTGCTTCATTGAGCATCTGGAGCTTAAACATACTGTTTGATGAAAACAAGGATGTTCCAACAAATCTTGATTTTCCTCTAAAAAATCTAGTTATTTTGC
This sequence comes from Macrotus californicus, assembly GCA_007922815.1. NCBI lineage: Eukaryota > Metazoa > Chordata > Mammalia > Chiroptera > Phyllostomidae > Macrotus > Macrotus californicus. The sequence goes on along the minus strand of VMDR010007390.1, from coordinate 39,414 downwards.
AGCTGCTTAAAACAAGTGTGGCCTTCTTGGGCTCTGAAAAAGAAAAACAAATGGGCAAATATTACCCATTCTCTTAGGCACTATCTGAATATCATGAAGTTCACTTTTTGTAACTATGTTTTAGATTCTAGGCATGTGGCCCTTTATTCATTTTCATGGCAGACTTAAGCACCTTTGCAGACTTTCCCTGCAGAACCGCTGACGGCCTCTTTAGTTATGGGGTTCTCAAGCAAAGGACAGTGTATCCAGCATTTAACTTCCTTCAGCCCATCACCTCTAGATACCATTAACTTAATCCTATTTAAGCCTATTCTACTACATGGAGAAGGAAGAGAGGAAGATTAATATATTTTATAAATACTTAGTAAGTGTGGTAAAGATATTAAATAAAGCAAAACCTCTAAAAGTTTCTGTGTTTACAGATCACGTGAATAACTTTTCTCCAGCAAACCAGCTTCTTTGTTTCTCTCTTCCAGGAGCTGGCTTTTCTTTCTTGACACCATCGCAATGTGTCTGTCCATCGAGAGGCATTCAACCCAACAGAACTTGGTAGACTGTCCAGGACAGTAAACACTCTCCACGCAACACGGATTTAACATCTTGCCAGGAACTCTCACATGGACCTTAACACACAGCATTGCTATTTTTTATTTTCCATGAGTCTATCCTTTTTTTTCCCCAACAAAATTTTGAGTTAACTGAAGACATAGACTGCCTCTGCCCCTTTAAGTCTTCCTATCAAACACATCTAACTTTTAATATTGCTAGTTTTTAAAAACTTTCTTCAGAGATGCAATATAAAAAGGGCTTAAATCAACATGTATGGAGCACTATCCTTGATGCTTGTGCTGGACCTGTAGGAAACGCAAAGATGCATGCAGGTTGTCACAGAGGTCCAGCAATGAGATTGAAGAGGCCCCCTGTGCAATGCCAAGGGGCTTGGACTGGGTAGGAGACCACCAAAGGTCTTTAAGCAGGAGGAAGACAAGATGAAAGGCAGTTTTTAGGAAGATCGTTCTGATGGAATCATATAGGATGGCTAAATTAAGGGCAAACTAGAGGCAAAAAAGACTAAGTGTAATTGAAGACTGAAGTCACTCTACTGTGGATTACGACAGGAACAGAAGCAGCTCAGGGAGAAAAGAAGACAATGGTGGGTAGGTTGATCACGCCCTGGCTGGCGTGGCTCAGTGGGTAGAAAGGTGGGTAACGGAACCACAACATGGACTGTGAATCCTAACTATTTTCCTCTTATTTTTATTCTTTACTTATTTATCTTCCTTCCTCCAAAATAGAATTTCTGGCAGTTTACAAAACTTCATACAAGATAACATAAAATTTAAAATAACTTGGTCATGAAATTGGAACGAAGGAATAATTTGGTTAGAAAATAAGACAAAACTAAGAGTAAGATTGTTATTCAAATTGCATGCCGTGAGGAGAAAACAACCTAAAACATGAATCATTGGGTAAATAATATTTTAAAAAAAACCTAATTTCTCAAGATAAGCCCAGTGGTTTCTGATATCAAGAACAGAGAGAAATTTATCTCCAAGGTCTCCAGACGGAAAATTTTGTGCTTTTTGGTGAACAATGACTGTCCTCAACAATATTCTTAGAGTAAAAACATGCAGTAATGTAGGCAGTTAGTATAACACCGGGCGGGGGGTGGGGGTGGGGGACGGGGACGGCGGGGAGGACTCAATGGGGAGTAAAAAATGATAATAATAGAAATGAGAGGCTCAAAGCAATAGGATCTGTTGGGCTGGTTTAACTTAATTTGGGGATGGATTTTTTGAAATATCTAAGTATCAAGTTCCTCAAAATGTGATCTATACATCATCAATATAAACTGAGTTACTAGATTTTAAAAATGTAGATTCCTGGGCCTCCCCTAAGATGTAATGAATTAGAATCTTTGAGGAAGGGACCTCATAAATTTAGTTTTTAAAAAAGCTTTCCAAGTAATTCTGATACACACTGATGTTTGAGAAACTTTGACTAGAGACAAGTCTGTAGTCTATGGAGAGACTCATTATGTGGCGTGAAATTAATTCTCTGAGTCCTGATGAGCATTTTTTAAAGATGAAACACAAAATGGAATAGACTAGGATGTATCAGAGTGCCGAGTTATAAGGATATACAATTAGATTAAGAATTGTTTGGGTAAATGTTGTGAATATATACATATTATTATATGAAATACATCTACATTAACATAATAAATACAATATATGTATTTGTGTGTACATATATGGCATAGCGACTGTGACATGCATATGGCATCATGATATATATAAATATATATTACAGCCGCTATGCATTTTTTCTCGTGAAAACCACTAGCTAGAGGAATTCTTCAGACAACCTGCCCTTTTCTCCACTCAGTTGTGATTAAGCTATGAACAGCAGTGAGTCTGGACTCATACTTGTGACAGGAACCCTGTAGCCAAGTAGGTGTCATGTGTCCTAAACTGTCAGCCCAGCTGGGGCTGGACCGAGTTATGTTTGTGAGGAGCTGAGAAGTTGGACAAGAACCAGAAAGTAAACAGAAGGCCAGAGACCTCAACAAACTCCCTGATGACAGGCCCAGGGGTCCCCTCAAGATGTACTCTGGAGTTCACCTAACAGAAAGGGAGGATGAGCAGGCCTGGGTTTATCTCTGCAGCTGAACAGTTCTCCTCCTATCTGACCACTTTCTCTCTCTTCCTAAGTACAGCCACCCTTCCTACTCAGAAAACATCTGACCTTTGTGAATCCAGGGCCTTCAAGTCAAGGCATCTGTTCTCTGCCTTGTCCACCTAAGAAATACCCACAGTTCAAGGCCAAGCTGAAGTTCCACCTTCTTGGTGGAAACTTCCCAAACCACAGTCATGCTCTTCTCTGAGTTTCTACACTTATTTATTCATTATCATGATTTATCTTTTATGAACTCATGCATTCACTCAAAACAAATTTTTATTAACCACCTATTATGTGGCAGAGCCTGTGATGGTAGGAAATTTATAGAACTTTGAACTCTCCGTAGCACTCAGGCAGACGACTTGCATTTATACACTGTTGACTAACTGGCTATTAATATATATATTTTTGCTTCCTACTTGTTTTTCTATCCTTCTCGCTTTCTTTTTTTAAGCTGAGTAATAATAGATGCACAGAACGAAGGTGAAAGTTTATAGCAAATCAAGTGGCAGGTAGCTGTGTTCATTTTATCGTACATTTACAATATAAGGCTGACCTTCTTAAATCATATTTAAGCAAATTAAAAACATTTATCAGGAGTGTATCTGAATACATTCCAAGCATCATTTAGTCCAGTGGTTTTTCAACCAGTGTGCCACAAGAATTCTTAAAACATGCAGTACCTGACTAGTCAGGGGCACTGACCTCTTTTCCCTTAGATTGTCAAATTAAAAAATGACAACAGCCAACACAACAATAGCCATACAGTGAGAATGAATCAAAATTATACCTATTTTTTGTCAGATCAGCAAAAAAAAATGTTTTGGTATGCTGCAGAAATTTAGTAATTAGTTTACGTGTGCCGGGAGATGGAAAAAGTAAAAAATCACTGGGTTACTCTAAAAACGCAAGTCAATTGAATGCATAATGAGCTCTTCCGTTTGTCTCAGTTTGATCCACCCGAGATGCTTATACTCCTGTCTCACTAGGAATATCCTAAACCAAAAGCTAAGAATGACTTGTTCCTTTCTTTGTTAAACAAGCTTTAGAAGTGAAAATATTGCCTTCATGCATTTTTAAGCAATCAAGACATCTTCATGGGATGAAAAAATTCTTACTGGATTTCTGTGGTTGAAGAGCTTGAAACAGCTAGGAAATGGATCCACTAACCTTCTTACAATAAAGCCTTTGAAATGTACAATAATACCAGTATATATTCATTGCTGAAAACTTTGAAAACTCAGGTAAGCACAAAGAAAAGGTTTTTTTAACAAATCACCTGTCACCCTACCACCTGTTAATAAGCACTTGGAATACACCCTTCTAAGTCTGACTTAAGAAACCTTTAGTTTATCGATCATTTATGTGAAATCTTCGGACTTACAAGCCCTAAGGATGGTCCTTTGTCATCCAGCTTTACACGTGGTGGTAGAATCTTACAGAAGAAAATAACGTGGAATGGGCAGTCTTTTCAGAGAAAATTCATTATGCATCTTTCTTAATGCAGCTATTAAAATGGAGAAAAAAGTGTTAACAAAAGGTGGCTTTATCACCAGGACAAGATATGCTATTATTGCCTTACTAACCAAATTACTCTGCAATATTACTTTTATTCAAGAATTTTATATGCCTAATAAGAAGTGCCAGGATGGGACGTGCTCAGCATTGCACACTCATTTATTGCAATACCTCAGAGCATTATAAAACGTTCAACTGAAATGCAATTTTCCAGCTAAGTTCCAGCTCTGCAAAGGGTCAGGGAAACTCAAACCCTAGGTTTTGTTGTGGAGACTTTGAGGTTTTATGCTATTATGACTGTCTCACATACCAAGGTAAACCCAATAGTGTTAAGTTACACTCATGAGAATAGAGGGAAACTACAATCACCAATTTACAACTGACTTAAACCCAAAATCCCCACCGACTTAAACTGCTGCCTTAAAGGAGACATGACTAACAGCAGTACTGGGAAGATGAAAGATCCCTGCATATCAATGTCAATATGTCAATGCATGTCTGGTTTAAATGACAATAAGAAAATGGAAGAAGGTCGGGATATCTAAGCGTGGCATTAAAGTCTAGACCAAATTAAATCTGATCAAAGACCCAAGATATTGTAACCACCAATCTTAATTGCATTCATTTAAGTTTAATTACAATTGAACCCATAATATATTTCCGGAATTTCCTAGGCATCCTGGCTAGTACTGTGGAATTCTCTACCTAACTGTTCAGGGATTGAGACAGTTTAAGGTTCTAAGCCTATAATAGTGTATTGTAGATAATTATATGCTGTAGGATGTGTAATATGATTCCCTGATCCTTTGATAACACTGGGACCTGTTGAATGAGAGCCTGAGTGAAATCAGTAATTCAAAATTTCCTTCCTTTGTGCTTTTTTGGTCTAAGTCTCACCATTACTTTTTCATTGTTCAGGTCTTATTGTATTAGAAGGCAGGGCAAGCCTGATAAGAGCAAAGGAAAGGCTTAACACAGTTTGGAGAAGGCGGCATGGGTTTCCTCCCGAATCAGCACAGGCACCCACCCAAGGGCCTGGAACCATGGGAATTTCCTACTGAAGGATGTGCCCGTCTATGGCACAATTTTCACCATAAGATTAATGGGACCTGGGGAATAGAACTTTCTGACCCTGGGTAAAAATCAAATACCGCAAGTTGGAAGTTCAGGTGAATTTCCCTTTTTTCTGGATACCAGTATTTCTTAAGGAGACCCACAGACTGCAGGCAGGGAGAGAAAATGTTTCTCCTGCAACCCCTATGAACTGTGAAGAATTGGAATTACATGCCTGAAGATAACACAACACCAGGCCTCAGAAGAAAGAAAAACTAAAGCTACTTCTGAAAACCAACGAATGTTACATATTATGCTCTCAGGATAATATCCAAAAGGATTTGCTTCTTCCAACTGTCTGTAACTCACAGCGGTAACTGTCGCATTCCTGAGGTGAGCCTCTGCTCCGGGTCCACTTCAGCTTGATCTGCCCACGAAAACTGCCAACCACAAATGCGCAGCCACTGGAGCATCCTGCCCTCCTCTCCCTACTGTAAACACTTTGGATATTGCTTGATTTATGAAAGTGATGTGATTGTACTAAAGCAGTGGTTCGCAACAGGGGCTGATTTTATCTCCCAGGGCACAATGTCTCAACACATTTTTGATGATCACAACCTGGGAGAAGGGCCAGAAGAGAGGGGGGGGGGGGCAGTGAGGGCTGCTGCTGGCATCAAGCAGGTAGCAGCCAGAGATGCTGCGACCCATCCTGCAAGGCACAGGACAGCCCTTCCACAGAAAAGAATTGCCTTGCCCCAAAGGTCAATAGTGCCGAGGTTAAAATACTCTGAACTAGAATTTTTTTTTTTCCACAACTGCTCTGTGGAAGTAGATGGGAAAGGAATGTATTTGTTTGCTCCCTTTCTCTCCACCCTTCAGAACTCTCTTCTCTCAGCTACCTTTGCGTGGCTGGTCAGCATTCTGCTTTCACTTAAATCTATGCCTTCTCACTAACAGACACCAAGGGTCACTTCTAGCGCCAAACAAATGTTTGTCTCTTCCAGGAGCCAAATGGTCAGTGCTAACTTTTCAAGTGTCTTCAACTATTTTGATGAATTGAGATTCTTCTCTAGCTGGTGAAGAAAAACAACATAGATAATGGTCTCTGCAGCTGTTCGGAGGTTTGTGGGGAGTGTGTGTGTGTGTGTGTGTGTGTGTGTGTGTGTGTGTCTGTGTGTGTGTGTCTAGATTAGCTGCCTGGCTCCATTAATTCATGCACTTGACCAAGCAAAATGTCCCATTCCTAAAATAGACTAGTCAAAGAAACCAGATCGACCTGGAAGGAAACATGAAACCATGGGAAAGAAGATAAGGCCAAGCATTCAATCCCTGGTTTTCAAAAGAATCGAAGTCCTACAATGCCAAGGCCACTTGCTAACGTCCAGAAAAAGAAACAATGGAAGAAGACAGAAATGCTGATGAGGATGCGATGATAGGTCAAGCTAGCCATAGAGGCTGGGGGTCCAGGAGAGACAATATATCCCCCCTAACTCCCTCTAACCATTCCCCCACAAATAGAGTCATTGCTTGCCTTCCTAAAAGCACCAAAGGATAACCCACATCCCTCCCTCGTTTAGACATCACAGAGCTCACACCTCTACTCTAATCAAAAGGAAGATACCTCTAATTCCAGGAATGTTGGAGTCTGGAAGCAGAGCCGCCTGGCTGACCTGATAAACCCTTATCTGCTATCACCCTTTGACATAGAACATATTTTCATTCCATGTGCCCATGTTACAGAAAATATAACGTGAGGGAAAAGGCCAACTCTTTACCAAAAACCAATACTCTTATTGGGGGAATGGACTTGAATTTATAATTAGGCAGAGTGACATGAAAAGCTGATCTCGTGCTCAAAATAGGTTTTCCTCTAACCATCGATCTATCTATCTATCGATCTATCATCTATAATTTTGAGCATCAGCCTGAAAGTCCACCATTAGACATTGATTTCCCCTTGCTACTTACGCTCCAGCCATATAAGGAAGTGCGGTTTTCCTCAGGTCAGGATGCTGCTTCCTGCTCCCATTCCCTTTATCACACTATTGCTCGCCCTCATCCCTACTCTTGTTTCCCGTTTCTTGAAGATTAGGCTCAGTTGTCATTTTTAGGGACCTTCCCTTTTGCCCCTTCCCTGTGTTCCACAATAACCAGTTATATCCTCATCATCATACTTGAGACATTTTCACATCTATTCCCATTTCCAGTGGATCTTAAATGTTGAGTGAGCATAATATTCGCTTGAGAAATTTGCTAAAAATACACATTCTCCTGCCTGGTACAAAGGTTTTGAGTTAGAAAGTGTGGGTAGGCCCAGGAGGATGCATTTGTAAATAAAACCTTCCTTCATGACCCTGATGCTGCTCTCTACCAACAACACTGGAGAGCTTGGCCTTGTCTGCACCCCAAGCCCCTTGACACTGGAAGCTGGAAGTTGTATTTACTTATCTTGATAACCCCAGTCCATGACCAATTCATGGCACAGGGAAAGTCCATGTTTGAAAAATGTTGTTGAATAAAGGTGTCCTGAAACATCTCTGGTTGAAAAACCAAACATCAAATAAAGCCTTAACATGGAGTAATTGGGAGGATGAGACCAGGAAAAATGAAATAAGACAGGGTTGATGGAAAATCCTTGGAGTCAAGCCTCTAGTTGCTTCACATCTTGCCAGGAAACACTATTGCAAGTCTCTTTACTTCCAGCATCGACTCCCATTATTGAGCTTCTCTCTGCCTACCCTGCCTGGTATTGCGCCACCCAGCTACACGTGGACTTTTATACCATCTTTACACTGCATCTCATACCCTTCCAGGATTGCAGTCGGAGAGAAGGTGTGCTTTATCTTAAAGGCCCTCCTGCACTTTGTGATCATCCATTCTTCATCAGTAGTGCCCAGCCTGAGATATTGATAGAATGTTGTCAAGCTCAATTTGAAAGAAGGAAAGGAGAGGGTCTTATAATATCACACCACTTTTAGACAAACATAAAGAATAATCTGTTTCTATACAACTAGTCAAACCAGGAAAGGAATACAGTTCCTGCTTTGTAAAGCAAAGTCTTCTATGGGCTCTATTTGGTCTAGATGTTAGCAAGATTAGGAAAGAAAATTAAGAGTGTGCACACACATATGTGGGTATGTGGTTAAAACTGAGCTGGCCAAAAATTTTCTAGTTTCCTAATAGAGCAAAATGGGTTTGACTTTTTTGTCCTGGGGTCTCCCATCCTGGCTCAGTGGGATATTCTTCCCTGAGCCCTCAGGGTCACAGAGCTCTGTGTTTCTGCAAAGCTACTTTGTTTCCAGGCTGTTAATATTAGTGCCTTGATTACCAGTATAGCAGGGGGCAAGGAGTTTCATTTGGGGAGGTCTTAATGCCGTATGTCAATAAACACTAAGAAAAACATTCTCTCTCTCTGTCACACACACACACACACACACACAACCAACTCTGATTGATCCTCTTCCTCACAACAAATCTCTTTCCAAACCCTTCATCTTAAAGCTTTCTATTTAAATGTTTGAATTCATTTTTATTTTGGCATAATCTTAGATTGACAGAGAAGTCCAGAGAGTTCTTGTATAACCTTCATCGATTTCTCCTTCCGTGACTTCGGTCCACTTGCCCAAACCAGGGGATGACGCACCGCGGCAGCCTGCAGGCGAGATCTGGCCTGCTGCCTGTTTTTGTAGGTCCTTCAAGCAAAGCAGGGTTTTGTATTTTTAAATGGTGGAAAAAGTCAAAAGAAGAAGAATATCCCATGGCACATGAAAAGTATATGAAATTGAAAAGTCAGCGTCCATAAATGAAGTTTTTTGGGGATGCGGCCACGCCTACTCCTTTACACGTTGTCTGCTGACCTTCACCGCTGCAGCAGCAGCGCTGAGTGGGTGTAACAAGGGACCTTAGCGCCACAAAGCCCGAAGTCTTTACTTTCTGGCCCTTTACAGAAAAAGTTTGCTGCCTCCTGGTCTAAGCTAAGAGATTAACATTGTTGCATTACTGGTAACTAAGTTAGACACTTCATAACACTAGTTTTTCCACGAATGTTTCACAGTGCAATCCAGGAGACCACACTGCATTTAGCAAACACTTTTTTATGTCAGCCTCTATTTACTCACCAGGTGCAAGGTTGTTTTGGAAAATTGTCCTGCCTAACAAATGAGTTTCAGCCGACCACTTAAACAGATTTGATTTTGCTGTTTGTTTGGGGTTGTTTGCACGTTTTACACAATAGCCCGTCAACCTCATTCAGTGTGTGGGCTCGGAACGCTGTCACCTTGAGGACGCAGGACGGGCTGTATTTATTGAAGCGGTCCTCCGCCGGGCCAGGGCAGGGCCCTAAACCAAACCCTACAGAAAAAGGCCTCTCTCGGTGTCCTTGCGCGTACGGTGTCCCCCGGTCCCACGCAACCCCTGCCCCGGCTCCCAGGCCTTTGTCTCCTCTTTCCCCAGCCTGGCCTGTGAACCGCGCGGCTCCCCTTTTCACCGGCTGCCGCGCCTTTCAAAGGGCTCGGCAGGCGCAGGCGGGCGGCGTCCGGTTGCTGGGCAACGGCCTGGGAGGCCGCGCACGTCGCCGCCAGGGCCGAGACACAGCCGCACCAGCCCGTCTGCGCCGCGCGCCTGTGGCCTGGTTTCTCCCCCTCCATTGTCGCAGCTAACACAAAAGGCTGCAACTTCAGTGTGGCCGTGGGGCCTGCATTGAATTACGCGCCGGGCCGTTCTTTGACCAGAGCCTTTGTGGGTTGAGATGCGTTCCTTCCCGGTGCCAGAGCTCCAGGCCTGTCACACGCAAGCTGAAGGGCTGCTTAAGGGTGGGCGAGTGCTCTCCCTCCCCCCCCACTTCACCGCATCCACCCATCTACCGCCTTTGTGGCTTCCAGCTGGCCGCCAGGCCTTGGTCTGCCTTTTGGCCGGTATGAGATCACTCCAGCTGTGGTCCCGGGCGGCCCTCCCCGCTGGCTTCCTTCTCTCTCAAGTTAAGCACTGCGTATACAAATCCCAGGCCTATTTGGTCATCTTTTCTTATCTCTTTCTCAGCCATCCCCCACTCCCACGCCCCTCCCTCTCTCAAGTTTCTAAGGCTGCTGTTGCCATGGAACTCAAACAATTTAAGAGATGAAGGGAGCTTTTCTATGGTGTCTGCCAAAGTCCCCAAACTTCAGAGGTTGCAGTCAGGGCAGAGTCCTCGGGATTTCTCGACGCTCCCGCCCTCCAGTCTGAACAGACGTTTAGTTCACGACCCTCTTCCTCCCGGACCCAGCGTACAACACCGTGTTCGGATTCGGAGAAACTCACTGGTGGGAAGTGAAATTTTAAGCCATGCTTGGGAGCAATTGCATGTAAAAGCAGAGAGTGATCTCCCTCCGAAGGAAAAACATCCCAAGATATGGGTCTATTCTTCCTCAACAGCGTGACCTGGACAAAGAGCGTTATGTCAGTTATTTCATACCAATTTTTACTTGAGGAGAGAAAATGCATGAAGCTAACACTAGGCTACCTATCTTAAAAAAAAAAACCAAAAAGCTACTGTCAATATGCAATGCCTGTTGTTCAGCTAGGGTTCCCCAGTGTGGGCTCCACACACATGGCCAAGCTCAGGCCAGGGGTGGAGGCGCAGGCACCTGTCCCCATATCTCAGCTCTCTGGCTAAGCGTGGGAATCCAGGTGTACCTTGCACCTTCAGCCCCCAGCCATCACTTTGTGTATCAGTATTCCGGCTCCTTTCCCCATAACATTCTGTTAAAACCCAGGCACAATGCAACAGGTAGGCCATGAGAGGGGTTCAAATGATTCAGTTATAACTTATTTTTAATATAGAATTCATATGATAGTATGTGGGTGGAAGGAAAGGAGAAAAAAACTTGTATGCTTTGAATCTATTTTAACTTTTTCGGTTGGCCGATGCCAAACTCCAGTTATCATAAATCAATCAAGCAGGGAGTGATGTGCAAATATTTGTCCATTTATTTGACACAAGCCCTGACACAGCAGGACAGATGCCCTAGCAGTGAGCGTGACCCCTGGCGGGTAGCCTGAATGGGTGTGAGCCAGCTGAATACAACTGCCGACACCCACTAGGACCACAGCTTCATGGCAGGGAACTGAGTGGGGCAGAGGGGGTTCCAAAAGGCACAACACTGTCTATTCTCCAAGGTACTTATTATTTAGTTTTAAAAAATGAAACTAGCATACATAAAATGATAGCAAGTGATAGAAGATAAAATTGAAACTTTCCTCAGTAATAATCGCTAAACTTTCACAATAATCCTAGGCATTTATTGTTTCTATTATTGTCCCCATTTTACATTAATGGAAACTTAAAGAATCATTAGGGACTTCTTCCTCTGGCGTTTGTGTATGTGGGGCAAACAGAAAAAGAAGAGGGAGGTGTTTATTGATGGTCTGCAGTGTTTCGGGTATGATTCCACCAAAGATGGATCATGTATACAAATGGCCACACTTTGGAAACCTGGACTTAGTAACTGCGTGCAGACAAACAGGAGGGAGAGAATGCTGCAATCAAGGCCACGAGGAGAAGTTCGAAAGCACCTTCCTCAGAGGTTGTGTTGTAGGAAGGATACCAGGGTGACGGCACTAAACTCACTTCAGTTACCTAGCAAATCCAGAGCAGCAAATATGGGGGAAATATGTTCTGAAGGAAAAGAGAGTAAGGATGTCAGGGCCACGGGGGCGGGGGGGATCGCAGGGAGGAGGGGCCCGAAGCTTCAACCACAGGCTAGAGGTGGCAATTGTGTAACAGGGCCTTCAACGAGCAGATGAAGAAAGGAAAGAAGTGATGTAAGAGGCACTTGGGAAAGAGTCTTGGCCACTGATTTACTTGAGGAAATGAGATGAAGGAGTAAAAAGTGAAGGGGGGTTTGAATTTGCAGAAGTTTATTATAATAAATAGCTCTCGAGGGGGCTCCAAGACTTAGCAACCCAAAGTGCCTAACTCGGCCAGAGTAGTTTACTGATGAAAAGCATGAACCAATAAAAAAATATTAAATTACTTTACATTATGCAAAACTGCAAGACACATAGTAGCAGCTAATTGAATATGTATTGATTGACTGAGTACATTGAAGAACCAAGATAGGTGTATGTGGAAACTCTAAACTTGTCTTCAAATCAGTGTATTTTGGAGTTTCTGCCCTGTGACTATCTGAAGGCACCGAGGCATGGGGGTACAAGGGAAGGGGCCAGGAGACTTGGGTTCTGCCTCTAGCTTGGATGTAACACCTTAAAAAGGTCATTTATTTCCTCTATACTTGGTTTCCTTGTTAAATGCTGAGATGGGCCTAAGTAATCTCAAGTATAAAAATCCAAATTTGACAAATGTGTATTCACTGAAAGCATTTGAAGAAAAACAAGTGAAGCATTTTATTTGCACTGAGCAGAGCTGGACCATTTTCTCCGAAGGTGACAGAGATGAATCTCACTAAAGGATAAAGGAGATAATCATATTTCTAGGTTCTTTTCCTATAAGATCCCTGGCGATTTTCACAAGTTTGCAGGGACTTTCCCCTCAGTTTGGATTCCCATGATTCCACACTCATGGGAATTTCCTCAGAGAAGCAGTTTCTTTGCCAACTTAATGCTCACAACCGTCTTCCTCTCAACAGGAGTTACGCAGACACGCCAGCAGGGGAATCGGCCTCTTCTGGGAGGTGGGGAAAAGGAGCTGCCTCCTTTTATTATCAAAAATAAATACAGAAGACACAAAAGATCTTCACTGCACTTGTCACATATGGCAGAGTAAGCTGAAGAAGAAACTGAAATCTCCATAAAAGGGAAGGTTTTGCGTATGTTTCAAAGGCATTTCATGTTGCATAACATGAAATTAGCTCCAGCTCCGGCCCTTTGAGCTTTGCATGTATATATAAATATATTGTCTAAAATAGAAGTATATTGAATTCTTTCTTACCCTCCCAGGAAAATAGGACACTATGTTTTAAAAAGCTAAAAGGAAACAATGTTTGGGAGAGTTTATCTGTCAACAGTGAAGCACCTTAAACAGTGAACAGTCCCAGAAAGATGTACCAGTGGTCAAGCTCGCCACACTAGCTTTGATTCATTCCTGTTTAGTCCCACACTCTTCACACCATGGGTGTAGTCTGGGGATCAGCAGCGACAGGATCACCTGGGAGCTTGGTAGAAATGCAGAATCTCAAGCCCCAGTCCGGAACTTCCACCCCACATCTGCATTGTAACAATAACCCTGGTGATTTTTTACAGACATTACCATTGGAAAAACAAGGCTCTGGTCTAAAGCACCCAGCTCAGCAGAGATGATATTTACAAGTGGCTTACTTATTTTGAAATGGCAGTTCTCTGAGGAAAAAAAAGTTGTACAAATTATTGGCCACATCTGTCAAAAACGGGACTAGACCATCCCTAGTGACAGAGAATAATAAACTACAGCACGCTATCATTAGTTTAAGAAAATGCTAGCGGAGGCCTATTATCAGTGTGGCTTGCAAGTGGAGTAATCTGGGGGCTCCTCTAACTACAGTCTCTTGACACAGCCTTCCTGTGACCAAACACGCACTTTTGAAAGATGACTGAGGTGAAGGGGGCAATCTGACCACAGAAAAGAGAAAAGCTCATTGACCCTTGCTGGCCTGTGGCCTTGACTTCATTAGCTAACCAAATGAGCTAACCAGTCACGGACATCAGAGAGCATTATGTGTTGGTTAAGCCAAAGCATTAAAAAAAACCACAAAAAAAAACAGAAGATCAGTTTACAGATGTTTCTACCTCGATCACTCATATTCATTAATATAATATGAACACATATACAAATTCTCTTCACCTTTTATTATCTTTTCCCCATTTTTGCAGGTCAGGGACCCAAGGACAACAAAAATTTCTCTTTCATAGCTCTCTGGTCTTTCCCTTCAAAGCAGTTAAAACAAATTGAAATTATAAATTTACTTTCGTTTACTCCTTTTTAATAGTTTCCACCACTACACTCTTCAAGGGCAGAGATTTTTTTTTCCCTCTGGTTCATTCAACACTTAGCAAGATCTCTGGCACCTAGTTCAAGTGTCCGAGAAACATTTGATGGGTGACTAAGTGAATAAATGCAAATGTGGATCATATCCCTAAAACCAAACCTACCTAAACTACCTTGTAACAGTCAATGAGCATCGAATGTTCTATTATGCTGGGGATTGGAGAAACAAATTTGCTCTGCCTTTTAGAACCCTATTTTCTAGTTAGAAAAAAAAAGGACAGGGAGGCAGAGAGAGGGAGAGAGAGATTTATAATAACATAAATAGCTAACATTTTAATCAGTGTTCCAAGCGTGTTACACTGTTAACTTATTGATTCCAACTACTCTAGGAAGTAGATATTGTGATTATCTCCATTCCACAGAGGTGGAAACTGAGGCTCAGCAAGGTTAAGTCACTTGTCCAAGGTCACACACCTAGTACAATGTGGACTTGTATGTGAACATGTGATCTATCTCCAGAAGCCATATTCTTGATAAGGTAGTACCTGCCCTCTAGTAAGCCATGAGAAATTATCAGACAGGTATGCACAGGATCTAAGGAAGCAGAAGATGGAAAACTAGTTCCAAGCCCAGCTATGCTCTTGAGAAAAAGAACTGAAAGCAAACACTGCAGGTGAAGAATTTTCTGGAAGGTCCATGTGAGCTGCAGCCTGCAGCCCAGGGCTCCCCAGGGTTTGGAGTCAGGCTCATCTTCCCTCAGCCTGCTCTTTTCAGCCTTGGTAGCAACAGAGATCCCAGTCCATGAAAAGCACATTTAAAAATTGTTCCACTTTATTTTTATTGTTGACATTATTACAGATTTTATCCTGCACAGTAGGAGCTTGGTGCAGGAACTGAGCGGTAGCTTCAACGACTAAGTAGATTCAGAGGAAGTTTGAGCAGGCTATGTCAGTAACATTCAGGTTCCGAATTTAGGGCACAACAGGACAATCTCCTACCCAGACACAAGGCATATAACTGTTTTTCTTCTGGGTCACCCCTCCAGCTTTATTCTCCTTTTCTCCCCCTCTGGGGAGGGACTTATTTTCTCCAGCCCTGACATGCATCAGAGTCTTTCAAGTGGAATCACTTCCTTTAATTCCTGGTAGGTGACCTCAGGTTCCGCTTCATGTGTTTCAGGCTGAGATCGGGTCAGAACTCACATTTCCCTTCCAGGCCTCCACAGACTACTCTGGCATGCAGGGTTACCAAATGCACAACTCTCAGTTCCTCGAAGTAGTTTAACAGAATCTGGGATTTAGGGGAAATGATGCGTTCTGGCGCAATTTTTAAATCACTTAATTAGATCACTTAAGTTCCAAAAGGGAAGAGGCTATTAATTCAAGTCTTCTCTGAGGCAGCTCTTTATGATTAGCTCCTTGATCCCTGAATCAACAAAACAGGGGCTTTTCCTAAGGGCTAAGTCGGAAGAAGTAAAATAAAAGAGATCCTTCTATTCCATTAAAAGTTACTTGGTATATTCTGCACACTTTGCCTCTTTCTTTCTGTCTTTTTCTTCCCTTTTTTGGATCACTGTACCTCACAGTATGTTTTCTTCTATTTCTTTTATGCTTAGGTGGTACCTCAGTATTTTGTTTTTTAAAAATCTCTTCTTACAGTGATTCCACCTATTCTTTGGGGTTTGGTTGAACCTTCCTCTCCCTCTCTTTTTTATCAGTCCCTCCAAAATTCTTTTCTTTCTCTAGTTCTCCCTATACGCATGCTTCCCCATCACCCCAATTTATCTTGTTTCTTTCTTTGAATGTTTTAATTATTTTATTTGTTTATTTTTAGAGAGGGGAAAGAAGGGAGAAAAAGAGAGAGGAAACATCGGTTGGTTGCCTCTCCCACCCGACCCCAACTGGGGACCTGGCCCGCAACCCAGGCATGCGCCCTGACTGGGAGGTCAAACCTGCCACCTTTCGGTTTGCAGGCCGGTGCTCCATACACTGAGCCACACAGGCCAGGGTATCTTGTTTCTTTTTTTAAATTGAATTTATTAAGGTGAGGTGACGTTGGTTAATAAAACCACACGGGTTGCAAGTGTGCAGCTCTATAACATCATCTGCACACTGCATCGTGGGCTCTCCATCCAAAGTCAAGTCTCTTCCTGCTGCCATTTTTCCCCCTTCATTCTCTTCCACCTCCCCCGACCCCCCTTTCTCTCTGGCAATCACCATAATGTTGTCTATATCTGGCTGTTTCGTTTTGTTTTGCTTCTGCTTAATCCCTTTGCCTTTTTCACTCAGCTCCCCAACTCCCTTTCCCCTCTGACATCTGTCAGTCTGTTTTATGTATCTTCGAGTCTGTTTCTATCTTGTTTGTTATTTTGTTCACTAGATTCCACATAGGAGTGAAATCAGATGGTACTTGTCTTTCTCTGACTGGCTTGTTTCACTTAGCATAATGTTCTCCAGGTCCATCTGTGCCGTGGCAAAGGTAAGATTTCCTTATTTTTTATGGCCAAGTAGTATTCCATTATGTACATATACCAGAGCTTTTTTATCCACTCATCTACTGATGGGCACTTGGGCACTTTGCTAATCTTTATTATTGTAAATAATGCTGCAGTGAACATAGGGGCGCATATACTCTTTTGAATTAGTGTCTTGGGTTTCTTCCAACATATTCCAGGAAGTGGGATCACTGGGTCAAAAGGCAGTTCCATTTTCAATTTTTTTAGGTAACTCCACACTGTTTTCCACAGTGGCTGCACCAGTCTGCATTCCTACCAACAGTGCACTAGGGTTCCCTTTTCTCCACATCCTTACAAGCACTTGTTGTTTGTTGATTTATTAATGATGGCCATTCTGACAGGTATGAGGTGATATCTCATTGTGGTTTTAATTTGCATTTCTCTGATTATTATGACATTGAGGATCTTTTCATATGTCTATTGGCCATATGTATGTCCTCTTTGGAGAAGTGTCTTTTCAGGTCCTTTGGCCATTTTTAAATCTGGTTGCTTGTTTTCTTGGTGTTGAATTATGTTGTTTCTCTCCCTCTTACATGCCTGGGTGATACAAAAACAACAGTACAAGGCAATGGCATTTTTCTATGTGCCATTACATCTACCTATATTCTTTCTTCTCTGCGCATACATTATCACAGAATTTGGGTCATTCCTTGGAAAACACAACCAATGGCTTGCAACTCAATATTAACAACCTACATAATTGCACATTATTTTCCAAGTATAGCCATAACACTTTTTAGCCATATCAAATGCAACTGCCAGCCAGTGTGAAGGCCAGACAGTGGTGAGCGTACACTGCTTACTGTTCAGCACCCTTCCCGGCAGTGGCCGTGATGAAGGGGGCAAACGGAGTTAGGGCACGCTGACTGGAAATGAGTGCAGGTGCCGTGGTGGCAAATGTCCTTATTAGAAACCACCCTGTTTCTCTGCATGGGCTGTCAGCAGATCCTGGCAGCTTTAAACTTGACACAAGTAACTACCCACTTACTTGTGATTTTCCAGTCATGCCTATTTTCCGTGTACTTGAAATACTTTTCTGCTCCTGATTTCGGACAAGCATTACTTTCAAGGTATCACTGCCTAAGGCACAAAAATTGAATATATAACCCAATGAAATTTGGTAGAAATATAAATGCAGTCATACAATGTTTCATTACTAACCTTATACAGCATGATATGCTTCAAATACTTATAATACTTGGCTAATGTCTTCCTAAATGTAACTTTTAACTACTGCTTGCTAATAAGAATAATCTTAAGCTGCCTGAAGTTTTCATAACCTTTCTAACCAACAGCGATGTCACTACCGAAGGCGTAAGTAAGAATATCTAGCCATTTGATTTTCACTGTGAAGTACCAGTCGCATTTACATCCCAAGTGTGGAAGAAATAACTACAGCTGTGTGGTTAGGCTGATGTGGTTTGCACTGACGAATGCACCAAGTTTTCTGCTAACAGTACTTCTAAATCTATCACATTATTAACATAAAATGTAACTGATCATTTCACACGTCTGCCTTAACAGTGGAAATCAGGTTTCTTGATAGGTCTTCTGCACCGTCACTGTTCAAAACAAGGTCTCTTTCAACAAAATGCCCACATCCGATGAGTGATGTTGAAATGCTAAGTGATTTGTAATTCTTTATAATAACTTTCACTTTGTTAATCCCCTTCTGCCCTTTAGCATCTTTCAAAGCTTTAATGGTCCATGCAATTAAATTATAACTCAGAATGAGAACTTTCTAGAAATATAATACCAGAAATATAGATTTTGTTTAAAATCAAAGCAAGGTGATTAAAAGACAAAAGGTTAGACATGATGGAAATGGGGAGAGCCTGGACCTGAAACGAGAAGTGCTTCTGATAAAAAGAAGTGAGTTGAAGATGTGTGTGCGGACAAAGAGCCACACCCCACAGGCCAAAGTCGAGATTAATTCACTTTCTAACTAAGACAGATGAGAATCATTGCACAAAAGCCCACGGAGATGAGGACCATGCATCAAGCCCTGATGCCTGTGGACCTCAAAGGCTACAAATGGCCACTGAAAACTCATTAATCCCCCTTCAAAGGGGGCAGTCTTAATGAACAAGGAGCAGGGCTTGTGCAATCACATAGTTCAGACTTAGGGGCCTTTCTGTCCAAAGAGCAAATGGTGTTGGATTCCTGCTATGAACAGAACTACAAGAGAAAAAATAAAAATAAAACTAGGCTTCATCATCATAAAACATGTTGCTATTTTGTCATCTAGAAAGAAATAACAGCACACTGCCCAGCTGACACCTTTAGATAAGGTCCCGCTGTCCTCTGAGAAAAGGCGGGGTCTGAGAAGTATGGTCAGTGAGCATCTGGATTCACTGCTCTCATATTTTAGAAGAGGTGAGAAAGGCAAAGCTATGAAGTGACTGCAAGCATGTGTGTTCGCTTATGCTAAATGTATGGCGAGGATTCCTGTTGCTAGACAAGCAAATCAGCCATGCCGTCCTAGGTGGTCAGAGGACAAAGAGAAGGCTCATCCTCCCCCACCTCCGCCCCCACCCCTCACACCGGCAGGAAGAAATGTCTTCTAGCTATTATGGCACAGGAGGCACGTTAGAGGATGATTGGCCTGGTCAGGTCCATTCTAGCATACCATTTTAGTAGAGCGCATCTGTTAGAATTTCTAGGCTGACGCCTCAATGTCT
This sequence comes from Macrotus californicus, assembly GCA_007922815.1. Lineage (NCBI taxonomy): Eukaryota > Metazoa > Chordata > Mammalia > Chiroptera > Phyllostomidae > Macrotus > Macrotus californicus. The sequence goes on along the minus strand of VMDR010007390.1, from coordinate 20,009 downwards.
GCTCCCCTGACACTTAATTTGAGACACCTACCAGAGATCAGAATCTCTTGATATTATGTGTTATCCACAGATCAAGTATTTGGGCCTCATAATAGCTCCAGCTCCATCTAGCAGTTTCCACAGTAGCTCAGCTCTGACCCATTATCTGCAATGCCAAGGACTCATATCATCTTGGAATTGTAAACAAATTGTCAAAATTCGAATTCAACAGAGAGCGCCCTTTAGTTTCACTTTCTACGCCTTGGAGACTTTTATTGTATCTTTCTTACATCCCTTTAATCACTGTTCTTGAAATTACAACAGTTCATAGCTCTGTAGCACTTTCATAATATGAGGGAGGAGGTTTTCCCAGGCACCGCTGCCAAATGTGGAGAATCCGTGCAGAGGAATAATAAAAATTTAGAAAACATCAACTCAGTTTTGCTTGGTTCCTGCTCCCTTTGACTATCTGTAATTAAGTCCTGTGAGGTTATCTCTTTTAGACTTGAAGCCCAAGCTGAACTGTTCTGCTTTGTTTTGATAATGACAGTACTGCTTGCCCAGTCTTCCAAGATGAGTTTTACATTAGACCATCCAAAAATTACTGAGCCCTGCTCAGTGTGGCTCAGTTGGTTGGGTGTCGTCCTGCAAACGGAAGGGTCGCGAGTTCGATTCCCAGTCAGGGCACATGCCTGGGTTGCAGTTCACTGCCCAGTTGGAGCACACATGAAAGTCAACCAATTGATGTTTCTCTCTCACATCGATGTTTCTCTCCCTCTCTTTTTCCCTTCCTTCCCCTCTCTCTAAAATCAATAACCACGTCCTCACAGGAGGATAAAAATGATAATAATAAAAATTACTGAAAGCCAGGCCATTGAAATTCCAGTCTTGTCTGTTGCCCAGCCCTCTGGCATCCCAACCTTGTTTGTGCCTTTTCCACACCTTCTAGATAGTCTTTCCTGCCTTCGGTAGGAAGATGGTCAAAAAGTGCTGGGACACAGCAGAGAGAGGCAGAAGGAAGCCCCCCTGCACGTGCCTGGAGGAGCTTGGAAAAGAAGTCTTTCTGTGACCTGAATGCCAGTACAGAACTTGCACTGAGTTTGGGATACCCACTGAATGGGGTGGTAGGGAGAAGAGGCTTTAAAAAAAACGTTTTTGTATTTATGCAACCACCGTGTGACAGTTGAAGTTAGCAGGGAAACGCCGAGTGGAAGGCAAACATGCTATATATTCCACATACTCCAATTAAATCTTCCCACTGTAACTTGTTTGTCCTAAATTTTATACACAGGAATTTAGGACAATATAACTCCTTCCTTTGAAAACAAGCACTTTTCCCTTCTGGCCACCACACCACAATACAATTGCGACCCTGACGTGTGGGATGGGCCCGGGAAGCTGCAGCCGCCCGTGCCGCACAGCTCTGGGGGCTCCCTCCGTGCCCTCTGCAAGCTCTGAGAGTCTGCTTTGACTTTGTCTGTTTATAGCACCGGGGCAGGAAGAAACAAAGCAATTGTGAAGCTTGTTAAGAGGCAGTTCAGATGATATTAAGGGTGACCTTGCCACTTCCAGTTCTATTTATTCTACTTCCTTCCAATCAGGGGCAAATTCTTCCTTTCAGGCCAAGAGCACCACTCTGTGGGTGCAGTCTGTGGGAACGCAGAAAAGTTCAAGCCCTCAGAGATTATTCATTACCCAAGTCTGGAAACATAGTATTTCCCATTTGCTCAGATGTTAGGTCTGTAAATCACAGCTACTTGGCAGAGGGAGCAGATCTTTGTTTGGAGGAAAGCGGTTTTTGTTGTTGTTTACTGATCAAAATAATCCACGTCAGTGACGCTTAATTTTGCCACATTCGGGAGTTTAAAAAACAAAGTAACGCCCCCCCCCTCCAAATTATAAATACATCATACATACAAGCATGGATTTATACACACATATATAGAACCCATGCTGTGTGGATTCTCCATGTATATATGTAAATTTCTTTTTTTAAGTGTAAGAATTTCTTTTGTGAATTTGGCCATAGCGCACCTTACAAATACTAATCACCCAAGTATCTAACCCCGTCAGAAACGGACCGCAGGTCACAGTCAGCTGGCTCAGGTGGTGTTTTGTGCTGGAGTTTGTTGCATTCCCTCGGAAGTAAAGGCACTTCCTGAAGGCCCACAAAAGTCAGCAGGTGTATTACTCAGTATAACAGGACATGTCGTATGGGTTGTACGTGGCGGGGACAGAAGATGCTTTAGCAAGACTCGAGCTTGACTGCTTGGAACAGAAAGAAGCTCAGTTGCTCGGCTTATTGACTTCCTCACAGAGAGCATCAGGGCACTTCACCATCGATGTGAATGGCATTTACACTGTCCACTGACTCTGAGAATGTATACATCAATGTGCCTTATTAAAACTCTTTCAAATTCCTCTTTTCTCTCAATGAAAGCATTTTATTTCTATTTTGTCCCTCAATTATCTGGGCAATTCTCATCGTTTCATTGACAAATGTGCTATCTTTAAGACCTGCTGATTAAAACAAATATTATTGGAATGACATAAGAACTGGCAACTGATCAGGAGTGCTTACTTTGATCTGCCAAGGTTCCCCTCTCGGTTAAAATTCCAACCTACTCCTCTTGCACTGAGTGGGGAGTGGGGGTGGGGAGTCAGGACAGGGAAGGAGGGTGGGTGATTGCCGTTTGGTCCATCGCCCTGGTGCCCCCTCAGACCCTACTCCTCAGTCCTGGCCCTCACTGTTCCCATCACCACGGCTCAGATGGAAGGTTTCGGCACCCCTGCCACAAAACAAGGAGGTACCAAAAAGCATCTTCAGTGCTTGTCAAGTTCATCCCATGTTGTGGAGAACATGAGAATTTGGCTCCAAGTGCATTTCTACATTCATTCACTTGCTCATTCATTCATTCAACAACTATACTCATGCAACACGTATGAGTATAACTGTAGGAGTGGATATAAATCTGAACAAAACTGGCTCTTGTCTTCAAGTTGTTCAAAATCTCCTAAAGAAAATAAAATACATACTCAGATCATTCTAATACGGGACGGAAGGTGAGAAGGGCCACAGAAGATAACCAAATTGCTATCAGGGTGCGGAAGGGGAATAAGCCCTTCTGTCCAAGTGATGCAGGAGAACAGCATTGTAACATCTTGTAAGGCGGCTTACAAAACTGGGTCTTGAAGACGTGAGACCTCAGAGATTACGGATAGGCATTCACACAGCAGGAAAGGCAAGAGCAACAGCAGGCAGGCCAGAAAGTACATAAAGTCAGTTCAGGGCCCAAAAAGCAAGTGGTGCAATTTGGCAGAAGCACAGATTATCTAAAGTGGAGCAAATGAAGGGAAGGGGACTGATCCTGGGGCTGACTTACCTAAAACACTCAAGAACATTTTTTCCAGACCACAATCTCCAGGTTTCTAGGTGTATGGACGACCACTGTTCCCTTTCTAGCAGAATCTTTTATAACGTTACCCTATTTACTTCTTTACCGATTCTTCCCAATAACAAAGCACTGAGGATTATTTTTGCCCATGAGCATTTGGACATGTCCATACTATGTCTTTAAAATATGTTCTTAGAAGAGCTGTAGGATGCGGCTTGTCGTGCAGCTGTGGTGAACCAAGGGGCGCCCCATAGGCAGAAGGACTAGGCCTCTTCCTCCTATAACTCCCCACACTTGGTAGTCATTCAGGATCTTTATCAATTTGATAGGCCAAAAACAATTACTGTATGGCAGTTCTAATTTTCATTTCTTTTATTATTAATGAGGCTAAACATTTTTGTCAAATATTAGTGGCTATACACCCAACATACAAAATCCTTTAAATTGGATTTTATTAGTAAGACGTGAACGAAGAAGAACGCATCAGATTCACTTCCATTATGCTTCCTGAAATGAGATTGTTAAACTATTGATCTCGAAACTACATTGCCTGGAAAATAAGGGAGGATGGCCTGATTTTCCCATTGATTGCATCTGTCCTCATCTTCGCTCTTGATTTGACTGGGAACAGCTGGCCTTTGAAAATTGGCCGTGCAGTAATGCATTGCACCAGAACCCCAGTTCTATGCCTTATCTCCGGGTCTGTGAACCCTGACCTCCTTTTCTTCCAGCTCTTTGAAGCTTCATTAAAATTTATTTTCTCTAAAGGCATTTGTCATATTTTGCTTCAAATCTGTACTTATTTTTGCCTTCTACTAGGTAGTAAGCTTCCTTGAAAGCAAGTTACTTTGTCATATTCATGTTGTCTCCCGCAATGCCACCTCCAGTATTTCTTGATGGAAATGGATGTAACAGTTTTAAAAGTATTTGTTTCCTTTTCTTGAAAACAATTCTCTTTTGTTGTCAGGGGGAATCTCTTATTCTTGGAAAACTTACCCACACAAAAATAAAATCTGAGAAAAGATATAACCAAATTAAATAGCACAATGAATTAAATAATGCCTTAATAAATAAGTAAGACCCAAAGAGGATATTTTCTCCTCTCTAGCAACTCTGCTGTCATTGAGTCATTAAACTATTTTGTATTCTAGTAGATGCAAATAAATACATATTTTTAAGGTACTTATCCTTTGATTCACAAATAAACTTGGATTTTTTTACATATATGAGGACTGTTTATTTAAAACCCCAGATTTGAAGTAGTTTCTAAATATAATACATATTTTATTTCTTCACTGAAAAGACGCACCTCTGATGAGCACAGGGTTTCTGAAACAGAACTTTAATAGCATACTTAGCAAAGGAATAGTTGCCAGCTGACTAGCTATTGATTTAATGTTCCATCATTTCCATGGTTCAATCACGCCTACCATGGTGAATCAGTTGGAGCATCCTCAATGAACCAATAAATGAGCAATTTTCCCCACCAAAGGGAGCGATTTCCTGTGTGGCAAAGGCATACATAACTTATCCCAAACACTGTGAAGCTTCAGTACAGCATTGATGTACCTTGGACCATCTAGCCTTCTGTTCTCAGTGATGGTTTATTCTTCTAATTGGCACTTGCCACACACAAAGCTTTTTTTTTTTTTTAACGTTGGGGCATGTGATCTATCTCTGCTTGAACCCAGGGACCATTTCTTAGACAATTTATCATTTTCTATGGCATATGCTGGGTGGTCAATAAGAATTTGTCAAATGAGAATCATATGTTAACACAGAACAGGGCCACAGTTTGCCTGATGCCTGTGGTTCTCAGCCCTGGATACCCATTAGAATCATATAGGGAGCTTTTTCAAAAATACCCAGGCCCCATCCCAGAGCTGTGGATTTAGCTGGGTGTAAGGTAGGTCTGAGCATGCCACCCAGACCCTATGTTTCAAAGACTTTGCTGGTGATTCTAATGGACAGTTGGGGCTGAGAATCACTGCTATAAGCCATTGTGATATGAGAAGACAGGCAGTTAGAGCAGCAATTGGTCAAAAAATTACTATCATTTTGGTTTCTCTCAGAGCAGCAGTTCGCAAAGCATCATCTGTAGGTCAGCAGCATCAGCATGACCCAGCAACCCACCCTCCAGGTGACTCTGAGGCCTGCCTGCTGTGGTATGGGAACCATCGTGACAAATAGGTTGAAGCAAAAATGGCAATGCTAGAAATGTCCCTAGAGAAATTGATTTCAAGTATATTTAACTCAAAATATATTTCAGATTATGCTTCGTGTAACAACTCTTCTGGCCCATAGTTTTTCCTAGTCTTATCCTCTGGCACCTAAAAGAAAGTACATTTCAGCATATACAGTATAAAAATGCTAAAGGCCAGGCAGTGGCAATGGCTGCAGTCAGCATTCCCCACACAGAAAGAAATACGTGGCCTGGAGGAGGGCAGCAACCCCGTTTTATCCACCGCTGTCCCATTGCTCTGTGCTTGCGGTGGCCCTGGATGCTGGGGCAAGAGATCTGTTACTCAACTTTGGTTTCCGCTCATTGTAAAATAAAAGGCGGCAGGAACTTCAAACCACGGACCTGACTTTCTAAACAGGTTTGCAGAGCTACCTAAGAAGACAGATTCAGAAGTCGTTCTTTGTTCCCAGACATGGAATGGTGAATTCATAATGAGGACACCCTCCAAGCCAACCTGTCTTCTAAAGTGTGCTTCCTCCTCGAGTGCTCACAGTGGATCTGACTCAGCCTTGGAGGGTGAGGGGCAAGAGGTGTAGTGACAGTTGGTGGTGGCAAGGGGAAGTGACAAAGGGAAACTTGGGGGTTGGTGGCAACAGCAGAAGTGGTGACTGGCAGCACATGATGTGGTGAGGGGTGAAGCCATGACTATCACACCCCAACGTGACAGGCCCCTTGTCTGCCACACCTTTTACCCAGGATCCATGGAGGACAGGCAGATTCGCATTGCTGGTTTACAGGTGATTAAGACCTGACACAAAGTGAGGTTGGTTGGTAATGTGGACCTCTGAGATTTCTCCAAGTGCGACCCCCTGTGCTACCTGCACTGAAATCACCAGACGCACTGGCTTAAACTGAGCTTTCCGGACCCCTCCCCAAACCTGCTGAAGCCGGATTTCTGAGGGTGTGCCGTCCAGAAATCTGCACATTAAACAAGCCCCTGATGCGACTCTGGCACAGGTGTTCCTTGAGATCTGCCTTTCAAAAAGCTGCCCGGACATAATTTTGTTGATTTGAAAGTTGAAGTTACTTAACGTTCAGTATGGACTCCATGCAAACAACTATTGGAGATGCAGAAATAAGTCTTAAGATATATCCCCTTACAAAGAGAAATTGACCGTAACACTAATAGTAACAGCAGTGGCGGCAGCAGCCGCAGTGGCACTGACAAACGAACCCGCACTGAATTCTGACAAGGCAGGATGAGGTAGGAAAAGAGGCCAGGGAGGCCTGTGAGCATTCCGATGAGACAGATGAAAACTCAGGGTTCAGGAAGTGCGTTGGGAAGGAGTTGCCATTTCGGAATTTTTTAATGGCTTTTTTTCCTGAAACAGAAATACAGGTATAACAGTAGTCTGTGTTACTTGTAGACATCTGAAGCCGTTCTTGGAGGAATGGAGAGGATTTCAGCAGCAATGGGAAAGAGCAGAGTTCCAGGCACAGGGAACAAGACAAGCAGCACTGTGTGCTGACTAGTCTCTGCCTTCTCTGGAGTTTACTCTGAGTAAGAATCCTCCAGGGCCTTGGAGTTAGAAGGAGGTTCCCTTTCTGGCTTGCTGATGCTAACTTAAATTTATTGTGTCCGGTGACTTTTTTTTGGTCACTTTCTTCGGGTTCCATGATGTGTATAAAATTGGAGTATCAAATAATTAGACAAATAATGAGACAATGTAATGAAGTTTTAAGTATTTTAAGGAAAAGACTAAAGGCGTCTGCAGTTCACTCTGAAACGCATCCCCAAAATGACAGAATGATAGAAGAATGGGCAGGTGAATAAGTAGGTGACAAACAAGCTTAATAATACGGTGATGGTAGAATATAGATAGTGGGCATACCGGTATTCCCTGAACATAGATAGTGGGCATACCGGTATTCCCTGAACATAGATAGTGGGCATACCGGTATTCCCTGAACATAGATAGTGGGCATACCTGTATTCCCTGAACATAGATAGTGGGCATACCGGTATTCCCTGAACATAGATAGTGGGCATACCGGTAATCCCTGAACATAGATAGTGGGCATACCGGTATTCCCTGAATATAGATAGTGGGCATACCGGTATTCCCTGTAAAACTTCTTTCCATTTCGCCGTGTTTTAGAAATTTTTCATAATGAAGTTGGGGGGGAAGGTAATATTGTTTCTGTAGGTCATGTGACCTTGAGCAAGTTTCCACTTTTCTGGGCTTCCCTTCACTCTGCTCTCTTGGGGGTTAAACTAGTTAATCTCCAAATTCCCTCTGGTTCCCAAATTCTCTCGTTCGTTCCTCCCTTCCGACAGAGAACACAAGGGGCACTGCCTCAGAGAGGCAGTCATTGAAACTTCCAGGACTTAGCTCAGCTAGTAAAGGTAGTTCGTCTTCCTCGGGGCATAGCAGGGGTGACCTAACTCAGACCCAGACAGAGCTACCCGGCAGTCTGTGGTTCTAGAGCAGGTGCTGTGAGCGTCAGACCTTGAAATTTGTTTTGAAACCAGCCACCTGTTGCTGTGATTGTGTGGCTGTTTTCCTGGCTTATGGGATTTTACTTCAGCTGTTGTTCTCAGGCGGGAGTGTATTTCCTCTAGGAATCTACCCAGTTCACTTGCCCTAAACTTAGCATTCGTGTGTGTGGATCTTCCGGAGGCTGATTCAACTATGCGACACCGAACTGTCTGCCAAAAGTCCTCAAGTCACCCACAGACTTCAGAAACAGATTTTTAAGGGGGAAAACTAAGAATCCTCTTTCAAGTCTTTTGTTGCAGATAATGCTCTCTTTGAATTTTGCTTCAGGAAGAAGCAGCGCAGGATCAGATATACCAGGATGGTTGCTCCTGACTTTTTTCCCTGCTAACAGAGAGCATTGTGCTGAGTCAGCACTTCCTTGGCATTCATTGCGTCGCTGAAAATTCTTGCATCTGTAAAATTTTAGCACAGGCCAACCTTATCAGACAAAGACTCTATTTTTGTCTGGTAGTTTGAAGGGCATTACATGATTTTGGAATTAAAATGGACTTCACGATTTACTAGTCCAACCCTTCATTTTGGAGCTGAGGCATGTGAAGCTCATTGACATTATTACAAAGAAACTTGCTCAAGATCATAAACTTTGTTAAGGATACAGCTAGAAATCGACTTATAATGCAGCGTGTACCTGTAAAAAGGGAAAATTACCAAAAAAAAAAAAAAAGGCTTTAAAAGCTTTGCTTATAAACATTGTTTTCTTTAAAAAAAAAAAAGTCAAGGTATTCTAGTTTCCTATTGCTGCATAACAAACCACCATACAACTGAGTATCTTCAAAGGACAGTTTATTATCTGCCTGGTTCTCTGAGAGAGAACAATACTTAGCTCACCTGAGCAGTTCTCACTCAGGTGTTTCATGCAGTTGGAATAGGTAGTGGCTGCGGAAGGACATCTAAGAAGAGTTTTTTTAATCTTTACTCACATATCTAGTACATGAGCTGGATGGCTGGGAAAGCTGGGGGCTGGTCAGACCTCTCTTTCTCCCCATGTGAATAGGTTGGGCTTCTCACACATGGCAGCTGGCTTCCCCCAGAACATGTGTTTCGGGAGGACATTCTGAGGCATCTTAAGACCCAACTTCTGCTAGATTTTATTGGCTACACGGGCCTAGCCAAGATACATGGGAAGGGACCATAAAAGGGTGTGAATACTAGGAGTCAGAGCTCACTGCGGACCATCTTTGGAGACTAATAATGACACATGACATCACCACTACTCTTTAGAGATGAAATGTTTTAATATGTTAATAAACAAAAATGAGAAGTCATTCTAAAATCTATGACTTATGCTAGGGTAATGATGGAAGAACATAGAGTTTAGAGTTAGAAAAGCCTGAATTCCACTCCAAGCACTATCACTTACTAACTGTGAGACCTCAAACAAGTGATTTAATTACTTTGAGTCTATGTTTCAATGTGTATATAATTATAATAACAGTTCAAAGTGTGATCTGTAAAAATTAAATAATGGAGGTGAATCTCTTTACACATAATAGTTGCTCAATACATTTAGTTCCTCTTACCCTCGGCCATCTATGGAACCCAGAAATCTAGTGAGGTACTACTTATCGAGCACATGTTTGAGTGTCTGGTGGGCCACGTTCTGTGCCAGGAGGTAGTGATTCAAAGGTTAATAAGACATGTTCCCTTTCTTCAAGGAGCTCATATTCTGGGAAGAAGGGAAGAGAAGGGTGGGGAAGAAAGTATAAACATGCGCGTACCCTAGTGAGTGAGGGTCTGTAATGAATGTAGACTACATGCTAGTTTGGGAGAACAAAGGAGGAAACAGTCCACTCTGTAGAAAAGTCCCCAGGGAAGGCTTCGCAGAGAAGAGAATAACGAGCAGTATCATGAAAAACAGGAGTTTACCACATGCAGAAGTTGGGGAAGGGGGAATCAGTAGGACAGAAGTAGCATGTGCAGAGGCACAGAAGTACAAAATATCACGAAGAAGTGAAAGCCGTTTGGTGGCACTGAAGCAAGGAACAGCGGGAGATGAATTCAGGTAGAAGCACAGATAAGGGGGCTACTTTGGAAGCCATCATGGTAGCCTAAGCAAGAGAGCATAAAGGCCTGAAGCAGAGCTGTAGTGGAGACGGAGAGGAGAGGGATTAGAGAGAGATCTAGGGAGTAAAATGAAAGGACTGGCTGGCCATCCAAAGGGAGGGAAGAAGGAATCCAGAGACATTGCCTAGACTTCTGGTTAGGATGATGCAGTGGATGGCATACTCGTTAGCTTATAGAGTGTATAGCTCATAGAGTGAAGGAAGAACGAGTGGGTGGTAATGAATTTGGTTTTGAACACACCACGCTTGAGATGTCTGCAGGACATTCAAAGAGAACTGTTCCACATTTAGTTGAATTTATGAGTCTGGAGTTTATGGGAGTTGGTTGGGCAGGAGAGATTTGGGAGTTACTTGACAATTTGAAGAAGTCTTTTTAAAAGTTAATCTTTTCCAGGCTAACCAGGTAAATAAATGGGGTCTGAGGTTGTAATGATTGTTTTAACAGCCTTAGCTTTTGGCTGGAAAGACTTTTTCTTCTTCTAAAATTTCTTAATTAAAAAATGTAAACAAAGGAAAATAAACAAAACAGTCAGTAAAGGATTGCAGGAGTATGAGGTCTGTCCAGAAGGTACCCAGCCATTTAATATGAAAAATAGAGACATTTATTGAAGAACATACAAGAAACACTGTACATAGGACAATGAGGCCTCAGTGCTCTTCAAAGTAGGCACACAGTTCTTCTAATTGCCATCAGCTTCCCTGTCATATTTTCCTGAATCTCATCAACAATCTGAAATCTCTTCCCTTTCAAAGGTGATTTTAGTTTCCCAAAACTAAAGCCAGAAGTCACAGGGCACCAAATCTGGGCTGTAGGGGTGCTGAGTCACCTAGGTGATTTGATGTTTTGCCAAAACATTCTGCACAAGACAGTGATGCATGAGTGGGTGCATTGCCGTGATGAAGCTGCCAATCACCAGTTGCCCATAGCTGCAGCCTCCTGAATCATTTGAATAGTTTCCATGGAGGAATGGTCAAGCTTAACATGAAATCTGATGCAAATCCGTTGCTCTACTACCTTAGTCATTTTGAATGCAACGGCCACACAGTACACATGCTCACTCTGTGGTGTCTACTACCCCACTGACTAGTACAGTGAAGTCATCATTGTTCTTGCATGTGCATTCCAGTCCACTCTCCTTGGCTGCCAGGTTACATTGACATCGTGCAAACCATGATCACTGTATTAACAATGGCTGGACTTTTTCCAGACAGACCTCATATACTACACAGACCAAACATCTGACAATTCCCACAGCAGAAAAAAAAATTTCAATTCCTATATTGCAAACTAAAAGTACCCATCACACCTTAATTGATGGCTCATTTAGTTAACTCCATAATCATCATCACAACTATATCATTTACAGGCATACATTGGGGATATTGTGGGTTTGGCTCCAGACCCCCACAGAAAAGGGAGTCATAATCTTTTTGCTAGTCGAGGGTCTTGCCTTCAATTTGTAAAAAACACATCTGTGAAGGCAATAAAGTGAAGCACAATAAAATGAGGTATGCCTGTGCCCAAAACAGTTCATAGAAATGGGATTTGATTCTTCCAGTTTAGAAGGGTAGCACATGGAGTTAGGGTCTAATAAAAGTGACAGGAGTATTGAGACTGGCTTAATTATTTTCACCAAAGATCAGTATCATTTGCACTTACTCTTCTCGAGTCCCTGTAAGAGCAGTCATTAGGAAGGAGGGGCTACAAGTTCTAATCCCCATTCTCCTACTATCCAACATAATTGGTTCTCAAACTTTTGGGAGCTTCAGAATCTCCTAGAAAGCTTTCTAAAATCCAGAGTTCAGAGCCTCAGCCCCAGTTATTCTCATGTAGTAGGTCTGGGGTAGGGTCCAGGTAGCTGCAATTTTAACAAGTATCCCAGGTGATTCTTATAAAACTGTATGACCATTGACAAACCAAGCCATTTCTTAGGGCTCAGTTTCTTCATCTATAAAATGGAAATCACACCTCCCTTGCCTATTGGGGGGAGCTTTTTTGATGTCCAGAACTACAGTGATATATACAAAGGGCTTAGAACACTGTGTGTTCTCCATACAGATAAGATGTTGGTATTGTCTAGGGCAGTGCATCAGAATCTCCTGCAGGCCTTGTTAGGACAGATTGCTAGACTTGACAATACTGAATCAGGATTTCTGATTCAGTATGCCTGAGATAGGGGCAGAGAATTTGCCTTTCTTTCAAGTTCCCAAGGGATGATGATGCCGCTGGTCTGGGGACCACTCAGAAGCACTGTCCTTAGTCCAATTAACTGAAAACTACTGAGTTGGTTCAGAGGGTTCCTGATCTTACCCTAGAATTATCTGGGCATAGGTTCTCACTGTTCATGGCACCCAAAACTTTATTCATTCATCCAATAAATATTTACTGACCATCTTCAATGTGCCAGCCATTGCTTTGGGCACTGGAAATACAACCCTCAACATAATGACCCAAAAATTAATTAATAAAATGAATCCAAATAACCATAAGTGCCATGGGAAATCTAAAACAAGGTAATGGGATAGAGTGGCTGGATTAGGGGTGGTTCCTCATACAAAACGGTGAGGGAAGCCTCCAAGGAAGTAACATCAAAGGTGAAAACACAATGAAATAAAGGAGCTAGCCATACTAAGAGGGGGCAAGGCACTCCAGGTAGAGTCAACAGTGAGTGCAAACGTTGGGATGCTGGAATTAGTGACTGAGCAGCAGAGTGCTGTGGGATAAGACTGGAGAAGTGGGCAGGGCAAATAATGTAGGATCCTGCAGGCCTCGGTGGTGTGGCCTACGAGTCAGGTGTGTAGCATGGTACATACTAGCCCTTTCCAAACTTAAACGGGCATGCAAATCACTGAGGATCCCCTTCAATGAAGACTCTGACTCAGTAGTCATAGGGAAGGGCCTGAGAGTCTACATTTCTACCAAGCTAGATGTTGCTGATCCTGCTGCAGGGATCCAGACCACACTTTGAGTAACAACAACACAGAAGAAAATGTGAGGGAAGTAAATAGCTTCTGTCATCCTTTAATTTTTAAAAAAATGGCATTTTTTCTGGAAGCGTGGATAAAAGTTAAAGGGAATATTGGTAGATGGGAACCTGAGGAAAAATCATGATGTCGGGGAATTCCAGACACTTAAAAAGTATTATTCAGGAGGATCTACGGTATTCCTTTAAGCATACAGATAAAAATATTAAAAGATTATCACCAAAATAAAGAATCTTAATAAAATAAGAATTCTCTTGATAGTTTATTTAAAAGCAACTGGAATGATTTCCAGAGTGAGTTTGTCTGCTCACTGGTTAGTGCTGCTGCTTCATCCTTGGCTCCCAGCATCCCTACTTTCCCCTGCATGGAAAAGTAATGACTTCTCCACAACCTCTCTACCCTTCACTGGCTCCCAACAGCCACTGCCCACAGCCAGAGCTCACAGCGGCCTGCCACTCACTGCCTCTCTTGCACATCCTCTCCAGCCCTGCTAACCACTGTTTCCAGCCCTTTCCCCTCCATCCCTCAGGCAGGAACTCAGGACTTGGCAGGGTGAGAAGGGGAGCAGAGGACTAAGACAGCACAGAGAAAAGGGTATTGCAGAGGCCTGTTGCCTCTACAGGACTACCCGGAGGGTAGCCTTAATAATGCAGCCAGAATCTGCTTTCCCTCCTCTCCCAGCCTCCTGCTGTGGTGGGAACTGAGTAATTTTATGTTATGAGCCATATGGCTTTGTGTTTTAAGGAATCTTCCTAGACTGCATCTAGAAGTACAGCACATCAAAAAAAAAGAATCTTAAATAAAATCGGATGCCTCTTTTCGTAAACTTCTATACCACATGATAGATGCCTTATTTGTTATCATAAGCACAGGTTTCCCCCAAATTTCCTGTTTTTTAGATGATCTGTGAATTGAAAATTTTGTCAGTGGAAGGAAAGCCACATTATTGAAGCTGTAAACAATACAGTGACTATGGGTTTAATCCTTTGAATAAGGCTTTGTTTCCCATTGACTAAAAGCTTCCTAAAGGAAGGAAAGCTAGGAACATTCAGGAAGGATTTGTATTTTATTTTACAACGGCTTTGTGAAGGGGAAAAATCCTTTGGAAACCTTAGACTCCCTTTCCTGGTTGATGGGCTTCAGAACACACAGCCGTGCTGGGCTCTGGCTGCAGACGGTGGCTCCCCACCCACCAAAGACTTCCTGCCCCCAGTGCCAGCTTTGTTTGGTTGTTGTCACACAGACACCAACAGACGTTCATCCTGTGCCAGGGTCTCATATATTCTTGGGGCGTGCTAGGAACAGGTGTACCCACTGTTTATCTCAATTTACGATATTTACACAGATCAAAAACGTAAGTCCACCAGGCTTATATCATATACTCCCATCTGTTAATTTCAAAAGATGTAATGATAACAATGGCAAAATCAGTCATCACCCATCCAATTGCTTTAAATCCCCTCCCCCAGGTCTGTACTTTCATTGACTTTATACAGCAACATTATTTTCTTTAAAAATAGAGTAAAATCAACTAGCTGAATCATCCTTACAATTTTGGGGAAAGGGTCTGTGGATAAGAGAATCTGGCCTTAAATCCCAAAATGCTGATGTGGCCATTCTTGCTTTATGCGGATTCTGTGCGGGAGGCATAAGTTTCGGAGCCCAGGGCACAGGCTGTCAGGCCTCATTGCAGAAGAAAAGGGCCTCTTGGACACCTCTCCCTTCTGAGATTTTGAGTGATATCATCCCCATTTATTAACCCCCACTGAATGAAGAATACGACCCCCACCCCTTATGGCCATCAGCCCTTAAGGCTTTGCCTCAGGTATGTGTCTGGGGACATAATTTAAATATTCATCATCCTGAGAATTAAGTTTCAGGTAGCAAACCTTCCTTAAGTGACATCCCAGAGAGAGAAGGTGCAGCTGGGGTTAGGCTTCGGTCTTTGTCAGCTGTAATTAGAGAAGGCAACACCTCTTCATCCACGTGGTTCTGTCTGTGCAGCATTACCTGTGCCAGTGGGGACAGCCAGCCTCTGTTACTGATACACTGGGGAAAAGAGGCTGGGCCTTGGCTGAAAGGCGAGATCCATTTCCAGTGTTTTCCAAAGCTTTGCCTGCTTTGTCTTCCGTCAGGGAAGGCCTCCAAGTTACTTTCAGGAGAAGATTTAAAAGGCTATTTCTATATTAGAGTTTTGTAGTCTTTTGTCCAAGCATGGACTCCTTTGAGAGTCTGTTGATAATCACAAATCATCTCCCCTCCCAAAATGTACATACGTGTACACACAAAATGTTGCATACCATTTCAAGGGGGGGATGGACTTGTCTCACAAAGAACATTCCATGGAGTCTTAGATATTTTTTAATTTATAAAAGTCAATTTCACACCACATAGTTCCAAAGCATTTAAGCAATGAAAGTAAGAAGGAAGATTCTAAAAGAGCACTTTTCTAAAATAGATTGTGACAGTTGTTTTTTTCCTGAACGTGGTGTAGCAGAGCATGAAACACCAGCTTCACTTTTTGCTGCTTACATTCTAAGGCCGTGTGGTAATTCATGGTTATATAGATGTCCGATATATCCTGTGTATGTAAATAATAGCACCCTGCTGGTTGTTTGGTGCATCTGAGGCCGAGAGCTTTGCCTATAAGATTTATTTATTCCTCGTGACAACACACAAGGTAAATATCACTAACCCTTTCAATAGCTCAGGACAGTGAGGCTCAGAGTGGAAAGGAACTTTCCCAAATCCACACAGCAATCAAGCAGCAGCGATGGGGCTCTGACCCCAGGACTGTCCGTTTCCAAAGGACTCGCTCGGAATTCAGCGGGAGATTACAGACCTACCGAGTTTCACAATTAGCTTTTTTATTTCCCTCAGAGTTCCTGAGGCAGTTATCAGGCAGATAGCAGGCAGAACGATATTAAGGCCATTTGAAGCAAAATCAGACCCCCTTACAGGGACGTCTCTAGAACGGCTGCCTAGGAGGGACCTGAAGGCAGTAATCCATTTGGAAAGTGACACTGGGGGCTTGTCTGAAGGATCCCATTGCATGAGGAGCACAGAGGCTGCCACTTCCTCCTGCTTCGTGTCTACCTGGCACGGCTTGGGCTGCCTCGAGCGGCAGCCATTCCTTCCTTCCTTCAGTCTGATGGGTGCTGAGGCGCTCTGTGCCGTGCTCCCACCTGGCTCTCCCTGTCCAAAAGGCGTGCAAAGAGCCCTGCCTCCCACTAGCATCTCCTTCGTGCTCCCCGCCAGCCGTGCTTCTCCACCCCTGCCTCCTGGTCGCTGCCTGCCTGTCACTCTGCTGCCCTCTGTGGCGGCTGCACAGGGATACGGAACCTGGGGAAACCAGGCAAACGCTCTATTCTTCCCTGAACTGTGAGCATAGAAACAGTCAAGCATTTAGACTTCTAACATTAGGCTTTTCTAGATGTAAGTGGTAGCATGGGACACAGCCCAGAATGTAGTATAAATAAATGAGGCAATGAAAATCTCCAAGAACTTTCTTAACTAAAGTAAAAGGACCAAGTAACATAAGTGACAGAAACTACGCTCACCTAAATCACTTTCAGACTAACCTGATGAACCTGAGGCCTTGTCTGCAGGAGGCAGTACAGAGCAGCGGTTAAGCCCATGCCGCGGGAATCTGACGCCTAGGTTCTGATGGTGACTCCGCCACTTGCTGCTGGACTTTGTACAAGTGACTTCGCCTCCCTGTGCCTCGGCTTTCCCATGTGTAAAACGGGTATGATAATAGTACCTAGCTCAAAAAGCTGTTCAAAAGATTAAATATATTAATAAATATATTACACTTAAAATAGAGCCTGGCATATCATAAGCATTCAAAAAGTGTTCATTAGTATTGTGATTACCAGTTAGCCGTTTTCATAATCACTGAAGGGTGAACCACTTTACCCACAGAGCCAAAAGGAGATCGTAAACACCCAAAAAGTAAGTTGCATTTCCTTGCAGAGGTCTGAGGATGGCGAGGTAAGCAGGTAAACGTGTGCAAGGCCTCAAAAACAAGAGGAGTGGAGCCCCAGTGGTCCAGGTAGGTATTGCTGCATTACAAACTACCTCCAAATGTAAAGGCAGAAAACAGCAGCAATTTATTATTTCTCTTGTTTCTATGGGTTGAGCAGGCACTTCTAGTTCACCGAGTGTTGGCGAAGGTCCTGAGTTGGCTACAACATCCAAAAAAGGCCTCATTCACGTCCTAGCTGGGAGCTTAGCTGGGGTTTTTGGCCAATGGCTTGGGTTTTCCTCCATGAGACCTCTTCACAATGCTTCCTGGGTTTTCTCACAGCATGGCAGCTCGTTCCAAGAAAGAACTTTCCAAGACATGAAGGCAGAAGATACTGATTTCTTAAGGCCCAACCTTGGAGGTTGCATAGCATCAGTTCTGCTACAGCCTGCTGGTCCAAATACATGGGCTCCAGGACCTCTGTGGATGCGCAAGTCCCTTAAAAAAATGGCATAACATTTGTATACAACCTATGCAATCCTGCACATCCTCCCATGTACTTTAATCTCTAGATTACTTATAACACCCAAAACAATGTAAATGCTATGCAAAGAGTTGTTATACTGTATTGTTTAGGAGTAATGACAAGAAAAGAAGCCTGTACATGTTCAGCACAGGCACAACCACAGTCAGCCTATCTACATAGTATACATCAGCAACAACATAACTTTTTATTTTCAAATTGACAGAGTAGCACAGCCACACTGCAAAAGAAATACAGGATGGGAGATGGTGCTGCTGCCGTCTTTAGAAACCTGATCTACCACAGATCAGGGAATAGTGAGGAACCTGATTTTCTTAACAAAATTTGGATTGAGTGACTCAATTAGGGAGACCAATCTGAGTTTGAATCACAGAGTTACCAACTAAAATGAAGAAGTAGATGGAATTACATGTTTTGATATAGCATAACTTGTTGATCTATGATTATTTAAACCATAGGATTTTTCTTCAGAATATGGAAAATAGTTCCTTTGGCTCTAAAGTCATTCAGAAACATTAATGAAAATAGATAAGGACATTAGGTTAGAAAAAAATTATTATCAGTGAAGAGCATTTCTAAGAATAAAAACTTTTCCCTAAAGGAAAGGTAAATGAGCCCAGGCCAGGTGGCTTCATTGGTTGGAGAGTCATCCCATGCACCAAAAGGTTGTGGCTTAATTCCCACAGGCAGGGCACATACCTACCTAGCTGCAGCTGCAGGTTCGATCCCTGGTCAGGGCGCATGCAGGAGGCAACCGCTCAATTTCTCTCCCACATCAATGTTTCTCTCTCTCTCTCCCCCTCTTTCCCTCCCTCCTTCAATCTCCTTCTGAAATCAATAAACATATCCTCAGATGAGGATTAAAATTTTAAAAAATTAGACTTTCTTCCCCACTTCCAGCTAAGATGGAGGTGTAGGTAGACACACTGTGCCTCCTCGCACAACCAAAAGAAGGTCAACAAATTTAAAAACAAAAAACAACCAGAATTGACAGAAAATCGAACTGTATAGAAGTCCAACAACAAGGAGTTAAAGAATAAATATTCATCTAGACCAGTAGGAGGGACGCAGATGAGCAGCCAGGTAGAGGGGACCCGCAGCAAGGTGGCAGCTGGAGGACCAGAGCGGGCAAAGCAGCAGCAGACGGACCAGCAAGGCAGCGACTAGCAAACCAGGTGGTCCCACATTCGCAGGCGGACAAACCAGGAGGAATAACTGGGGAGCAAGACAGACCATGCAACCCAGGGTTCCAGTGCAGGAAAATAAAGCCTCAAAACCTCTGACAGAAAAAACCTGAGGAGGTTGAAGCAGCAGGAGAAACTCCCAGCCTCAGAGCAGAGTTCATTGGAGAGACCCACAGGATCCTAGAACATACACAAACCCACCCACCCAGGAATCAGCACCAGAAGGGCCCAATTTGCTTATGGGTAGTAGGGGAAGTGACTGAAAGCCCACTGAGAACTAAGCAAGCAGCATTGTTCCCTCTCGGACCCCTCCAGCACATACAGCACCACAAAGCAGCAAAGACAGTTGCCCCACCCTGGTGAAATACCTAAGGCTTCACCCCTTACTATGTAACAGGTACACCAAGACAAAAAAATATGGCCCAGATGAAAGAACAGATCAAAGCTCCAGAAAAAAAAACAACTAAGTGATGAACAGATAGCCAGCCTATCAGATGCACTGTTCAAAGCACTGGTAATCAGGATGCTCACAGAAATACTTGAGTATGGTCACAAAATAGAGGAAAACGTGAAGGCTATGAAAAGTGAATAAAGGAAAATGTACAGGGAACCAACAGTGAAGGGAAGGAAACCAGGACTCAAATCAACAGTTTGGACCAGAAGGAAGAAATAAACATTCAACCAGATCAGAATGAAGAATCAAGAATTCAAAAAAAATGAGGAGAGGCTTAGGAATCTCCAGGACAACTTTAAATGTTCCAACATCCGAATTATAGGGGGGTCAGAAGGAGAAGAGGATGAGCAAGAAATTGAAAACTTATTTGAACAAATAATGAAGGAGAACTTCCCCAACCTGGCAAAGAAAATAGACTTTCAGGGAGTCCAGGAAGGCTCAGAGAATCCCAAAGATTGTGGACCCAAGGAAGCACACACCAAGGCAGGTCATAATTACATTAGCCAAAATTAAAGATAAGGAGGGAATCTTAAAAGCAGCAAGAGAAAAGGAGACAGTTACCTACAAAGGAGTGCCCATCAGACTGTCAGCTGATTTCTCAAAAGAAACCTTGCAGGCAAAAGGGTCTGGGAAGAAGTATTCCAAGTTATGAAAGGCAAGGACCTACATCCAAGATGACTCTATCCAGCAAAGCT